>VACF01002240.1:0-141335 GCA_006891605.1 Pleurozium schreberi
TTTCTAGAAATTATATATACTTAAAGGGGTCAAACCGTCTTTTTTGTAAAAGTAATCACCTTCCCATACAAATGGAGTAAATCATAGGCCTCCAACTCTAAAGGAGTCCTTCACCTCTTCTACAAACAAGGATCATGCTTTGTAAAGTCCATGCCAATGACCACTTCTTTTCTTTAAATTCAAATTTCTTCTCAAGAACCATAGAGGAGTATGGAGTACTATTCAATTCTAGTAGTGAGGTGTCACAAACAAAAGTTTCAAAAGATAAAACCATTGAGGCATGGTCGCATGGAATGTTATGAGCTCCACCTTTTAGCATCATGAAAGTTGTGCAAGCATCATTTGTCATATGCATTAAAGGATTTTTTGTTTTTTTGTTTGGATTCTTCCCCAAGATTCAACCGTGACGAGTAAAATGTGGTACAAGCACGCAATCTCAGGTGCAAGCACACTGCTTTCACACTGCTCAAGCAACTTGCTCTTAATATTTTTTTAATACTTTTATTTTATCTGCGTATCAGGATGATGTGAGACTGTCCAGTTCACACCTGCAGACAGGAAGGAATTTAAAAAAAAAAAAAAAATATTGTCTGTAATTACAGAATTCCAACATCTCACAAGCCAGACACTCGGAATGGGAACTAATTCAGCAGCAACAAACTCTTAACTCACAACAGTCTTTGGGTCGATCAGCTTTCACGGCTGTAGGAGGATGTGGCGACCATGCCTGGGCCTCAGTTTCCAGTATTTCATATTTTTGTGATGGTTCTCTTACATATTGGACAAAACATGAAATCATAAACACCTTGGCAGAGTTGTGGAGAAAATTATGAGATTAAAAAACAAATTAACAGAATAAAGGAGTAAAAACTATGTCTAAGCAAAGAACATATTTTACATATTCTGAGCTCGGGTAGATTACTTAGCGCTATTTAAAAACCACGTGCGGCATAATATAGATGGGTTTTAATTCATTTGAGGTAAAAATTATAAGGAACTTACAAATAATATAGGAGACATTCAAAGTGGAAACAAGATTATAAATAATATAAGGGCACAATAAACCTGGGTCATTAAGATTTTTTACATATAATGAAGGGGCGTTAAAATTGAAGGTATCCAATGCTTAGTACTACAATACTATATTTAGTATAATTTGAGGCAACCAGCTGGAGGGGGCCAGGCTATTCTGAACGGAAAGTTGTACAATGGACAGCCACGTGTGAAGATGGACGGGAGTATGCTCCATCGTTTACTCTTGTAAGTTAGGGTTTCCTGTTGTTTCCGTTCTTGTTTCTTATGCCTTTGCTGTCGTTGGGTTTGGGTGTAGGGTTTTTGTCGTTTTCAAAGCTGGATACTGGATTGTGGGTGATGGCAAAGAACCACTCACATTCTCACAAGCACCAAGATTCCACTCCAAACGACTTTTAGTACAGTGTTTTTTCTTCTTTTTGGTAGAAGCAAGGTTTGATCAATCGCGAGGTTTCATCAGTCGAGAAGGCTGAATTGCTTTGAAGCTAGTGAGTTTAAGTTCAGTTGCGACTTGATTTTTATAAGTTTTTTCGGGGTTCGTAAATCTTGTAGTAGTAGTGTGCGGACGGATGGGGAAGCCTGTGCGGACGGACGGGGAAGCCTGTGCGGAAGGGGTTGCGGAAGACTGTGTGGAGGCTTTTGTGGAAGCAACGTTTTAGTGGGGGAGGTCGCAACGTGTCCGAAGGATGGAATGTTTGGCACTTGGGGTGGGAGTGGAGCTTTGAGCATTGGTGGTTTTTTGCCACGCAGAGTTGAAGTTCTTTGCAGTCATATAGTCCGTAAGAATCATAGTTTGGAAGATCTCTGAAGTTATTTCGTTTCTCTGGCGCAGTGAAGCTCTACGCAATTCTCAGCTGATAACGGTACAACCGCAGAGTGTTTGTTTGCGTCTCTGTAGGTCAAAGGATACTCGTATCAAGCTAGACCAAGATTGTGTTTCTTGTTTCGGATGTGAGCTTTGGTTTTCACCACTCTGCTGTTTTGAGAGTTTGACTCTCGTTCGTGATCTCGAAGTTTTTGCAGTCCTTTCCGTGTGTACCTGCCGTTCTTTAGTGTTGCCGAATATATGACACGATGTCACCAACCCTAAATCTTACATGTGTTAAGCTTCCTTTTTTTTTCTATTCTCAGTCTCCACTTGCGCTGTCGCTGTTTGCAAGCTAATTTCTTCTTCTGTGGGCATGTTGTTTTCCCAAGTTTATGAACTGCAGCGAAGTTGTGCACGTTTCAAACTATTTTTTACAGTAGGTGGTCACGTATTTTCTCTTGTAATTCGGCCTTTCCAGCTGCTTTTATTGAATGCTTATTTTTGCTCATGTCTGCCTTGCTGAACTTCTTGTTTTTCGGATTGTTGTAGTTGTGTAGTTGGCTCTGAAGCCTTTTGGTTTCAAGGAAATTTTCCACAGTGATTTTGAAGAGCTGCTACCATAGGGTTCAGGCAGGGAGTACGTTTGGCGATTTTTTCTAGGGTTAGAGACCTCACGCGTTTTTCTAGCGCTCGTTGGCAAAGGGTTGGTTAACGCCTCCGTTGCTGTTGAGGCTACAATTTCACGATTCTTTTATGGCACAGGTAACCTATTGAGCTGTGCAAGTGCTTGAAGATGGGTTGGGCTTCTCCATTTGAGGTCCCTTGTGCTGGTTTGACCCATTTGAATCCTTCGATTTGGGTTACCCTGACTTGTAGACCGTCAGCGTAGTTTGAACTTAGGCCAGATTTTTTCAGAGTGCAGGAAGATTGTACAGTACATAGACTTGGGCACCAACAGTGTATTGCTGCTACATTTTTGTACGTTTTGAACGATATCAGATTTTGTGACTCCATCATACACTTTGARAACATTGATACACCTGCCTTGTGTTTTTCAACATGAGGGGTGCATTTCTTGATTACATTCATGACGTTTACATAGTCATATACCTCATAAGCATTTTGACATTTGCCTTGTATTTCAGACATGAGTAAGTAGTTCCGGATCATCGTGCGATAGGTTTACTTTCTCTTATACATTGAGAACAAAGGTTGAATGCTTTTTGTTTAGGAACTTGGAAAGTAAAATTTGCAATGTAAATAGCATACATAGTTCAAAGTATGTTGAGGTCTCCAGTTTCTTATGTATATTTTTTGATTTTTGGGGAATTAGTTAGGAAGTGTTCAAGTTGAATGGCATTGTCTTAGACTTCTATGTTTGATTGTTTCATACTCTCTCCAAATTTTTTTCTTTCCTATGACTCTGTTCCATTTCATCTACACATGTATGTCCTATAGTGCAAGAATTGTCTTGTACATGAATAGGATATGGAATAAATGAAGTAGTTTGAAGGCTAAAAGAAGTTTCTAGAATCAAACAAGAATTTCGCCCTAAATCCCTGTATTCTACCCAAAATACTAGGCTATGAAAAGGACCCAATAGTATTACACGAAATAGAGCGCCTCTACCCCCCCAAAAAAAAAAATATATGTTTTTAAAAAGATCCACGAGTGTTACACAAAATTTGTGAATCTCAAACAAAACAAAATGGATGTGAAAAAGATAAAAGCATTTCACAAAAGTTGAAATCAACAAAGATAAATTTCACACAACACAAATACTATCACCAAAAAAAAATGGGTGTGGAAAAAATCCACAAATTTCACGAGGAATTTGTAGGTCTGAACCCCAAGAAATAGGTTGTGCCAAACAAAGACAAATTCCACACAACACAAATACTATCACCAAAAAAAAATGGGTGTGAAAAAAATCCACACATTTCATGTGAAATTTGTGGGTTTTTAACCTAAAATTAGGATTCAATTAAAAGTTATCAAGTTCTGATTTTTGATAGTTTAGATTTCTGAAAAAATCTTTTTGAAATCTAGTTTTAGCATTAAAATCTGATTTTGAAAATGAATGATTATGGTTTTTCTATTTAAGATTGTGTGCAAAGGTGTCCATTACTAATGTTCATTTTCTAATGATGAGCACTATTAGAATTGAGTGTCAAATATAGTAGATCTTGGAAAAAAATGGCATGCTTATATGCCTTTTAATTAACTATAGAGATTTTGTTAACAATCTTGTTGAAAATGTGTAAAACAAATTTCAAGCCGATTAATTCTATTAGTTCTAGTTGCCCAAAAATCTCTATGTAAAGATTTCCAAAGATTTCCAAAGATTCTTAAAAGATTCCAAAGATTCCAAAAAGACTCCATATTCTACTCAATTCTGTTGATTTAGTCATTGCACTATCCAAATCAACAGAAAAATAAGCGCCATTTTGTTGATTTTCACAGAAACTTCAAAAATCAGTGAAAATGGTCATTCCAGTGCCCCAAACAACATAAATTAGTTGATTTTCTATTGTTTTGATCATGGTTTTCTAGTAGTGCATTTGGTAGTAGCAATAGAAAATTAAAATCATGAAAGCTGAAAGCTCACAAAAGCACAAAATCATAAAAGTGCAAAGAAGTGTAAATTCAAGAGAAGCAATGGATTTGCTACCTCTATAATATCATCTTGTGGATCGTCTTTAATTGCAGCAACTACATTATTTCTATAATATCACCTTAATTGCAGCAACTACATTATTTCTATAATATCACCTTTTGTAAAAAAAGATATTACAAACATGTGATACAATGAATGCTTTGCATAGCAAGTACAAGCCCCAAGTATTAATGGTAGCATTTGTGATATTAAAAAGGGAGTTGTGATTTTAGTAGTATGATTGTTATACATTGTTATTTATGTACTATCATGATTATTAACCCCTAAGCGCTCAAACGACCATTTTTTGGTCGTTGCTCGACTTCGGGCAGAATTTTCGGGCAGAAAAAAACTTTTTTATTAATTTTTAATTTTTTTCCTTGAAAATATTGGGTTGTCTTTCAGTATTTATATTCAAAACTAAGATCACTACGGTAAAAAAAAATCATAAGAAAAATAGCACAGTGTGTTAAGAATTTTGTAGTGTTGAAAAACTTACTATTTGAGGAACAAATTGAAATATTTATGACTAGATTGTATGCATTTTTTTACAATTCAATAGAAACCACTATTTTGACCAATCAAAAAAAATTTCAAGTGTTAAGGATAGAAATTGTATTTTTGGTGAATTTTTGAAGTTATATCTTCAAAATTCATTTGAAGAGAATCTGAAAATAATTTTATAATTTTGACCGTATGGATATCTTCTAATTTTTGTGCTTCACATAAACTTCTTTGATGCAAACTTCAAAAAAGTTATGGAATGTATATTTTATAACACATTTGTGTTTTGTCCAAACCCCTTGGGCTTTTAGGGGTTAATTTATTTGGTATTGAAAAGTTTTGAGTCAAATACCACCGTATTCATAATGTAAGATATGACCGCAAAGGGCCTTTTAGTCCTTCTAGGGTTAAAGAGAAGTGGCCATTAAGATTGTAATAGGGTTAGGAAGGCCAAGCTTTGGTGAAAATTGTAAATGGATTATAACAGTCAAATGTCTTTGGGGAAAAGGCCAAATTTGGGGCACCGGGGAGCTTTGGAGTTAATGCACTGAATTTTTTACCAATATGGCAAAATAGACATTACACCCAATTGCTCCTGTTGTAGCATTATTAGTTTTAGCTTACGATATTTGCAATAAAACAAGCACTCAATACTTGGTAAACGTTTCTASATTGAGCATTGATGAAACTTGGAATACCTTGCTTGTTAGTGGAARATTTTTGTTTAGAAATTCCCTACATGTTGAAGGGCCAAGATCCCATTACATTCAAACATAGATTACCAATAATAGTTTGTACTTGCACCAATACACACTATGCGTTCAAAAGACAGCCCCCAACTAAGAAGTGCACAATAAGMCAAACAAGTCCCTCTATATGCTAGAATATGTAAAGATTCACTTGAACAGTTATAGTGAGAGATTAGAGGTTAGAGCGGAAGCGCAAGCAACGGTTTCCTCTGGCGTCGCTCTGGTTGTTGCTGGTCTAGCAGATGTGAACAAGACTTCAGTCTGCAGTGCTCAACATGTTGGTCAAAATGTTTGCTTCCAGAATGTAAACTCCAAATGATTGGCAGCCGAAATCACATAGCACGGTTGCGTAATTTTCAGAAAATCTGTATCGCAGGCACATTTCAAAGAACCCACATGCGTATGAATTTAGCTAACTGGTCTGAAGAAGTAARAGAAACAAAGTTTTGAAGTACAGGAATGTTCGACACTGTCATCTAGAGTTAACTGGAGTTTAATGTTCAGCTAGTGAACCCATCATTGTGTGCAATCAATCAATGGCTTCTACAGTACCCACTAGGTGATCAAGAATCTCCAATAATCAGCAACAGCAATGCTTGCGTTTAAAGTTCAAACACATTGGTGACAACAGTCAAAGCTGTGTTTGCAAGAGCTTGTAACAACTGTACGGGCAACTTGCTACTTCGTATTGTAGGGATGGCACATTGCCCAACTCTCCCCTATAAGAGGAAACCACTGATCCTCTTGCCTAAACCCTAAACCCTAAAAAAACCTAAATCTGTTCGGGAGAAATTGATCCATAATGCCAAGTCTGGTGCTCAAAGCAACTATGCCACTCTTTCGTTGGCTAGTGAGAAGCGAATTACAATCCATTCTGCTTTTCCTCATTCTTTAACTCAGAGACCACCCCAAAAGCATAGGTATGGACATTAATTAATATTCATAAAATAGAATGACTTGGTTGACAAACCTCTTAAGCCTCCCGACTCTCAAGCATTATCTAGTCCACACTATCAAATGGTTGTGGATGAGATTAATCTCTGCAACATACGAGCTATGTGCTACATTAGGCAAAATTGGACCTGAATCATTACAGAGTCTAGTTCCCGTAAAAGGAGTCATTCTCCCTTGWGGAGAGCGTCCCGCTACTTCAGAATTAAGTGCGGAGCAATCAGTGACCTGAACAATAGCTTACATGTGCACAAACCACCCTCCAAGAGTCAACAGGGGTGTCATAGCTTGCAATTTCTCCTGCAAAATTTCAATGTTTCGTTCTGAATTTGGTCGCACACGATTCTGAGCCCTGTATCTTGTCCCCCAACTACTTACCACTGCGTATCTGTAGTTGAAAAATCTTGATACGGAATTGCCTCTATTTAGGGTACCAGAGGCTCGCACCTAAACTGATTACCCTTTACTTCAATGACATCGAGAGCATCATCAGCGACGTGAAACTAAAATGCTCCTCCAGGCGGACGAGCTTCGAAAGCTTCGGGAGAATTCTTCTTGGCTTTCCATCTCTTGATGAGCATGATGCTGAGWGCAGCAATGCCGACCACCAAAATTACTCCAAACACGACCGCCAGTGAAATTGCACCCACTGTGGATGCTGTAGATTTTCCCTCTGAGTATGGTGCATGAGCTTCACATTCCAACAAGGATGATCAGCAGACAATCTGAAGAAAGATAACATAACAGAAAGGAAAGGCACTTAAATTGTGGAGCAGCAGGTCTTGGCCAAAATGAAATTTTAGAAAGAAATTAATGTAGAAAGAATGCCACTGTCCTCTTGCACGTTTTATTCAGGTATTAACTACATATCCATGCTTACGAGTAAATTCACTGAACATCTTTGGCTTGCTTGGAATAACAAATGTAAAGAGAACTAATGGAGAGTCTGAAAACTGATGAAAGCTCTGATAAGAACCTGCCCGTAAGGAAGATGTCCCTAAACCTCAAGCCTCCCTTAAACCCTAAACTATGCTTTATGATTTCACTCAATGCCACTCAAGATAGCAGCCTTAATCTGACAAATGMWAAGGTTTCATTCATGGCATTAGACACCTTGCAAGACTTAGAACAAGGACTTATGAAGATCAAATRCGAATGRTCTASTGYCTAGCTTTGGAAATGGCATCATGGTAACTCTGACGATTCATGGCTAATTCAATGCAACTCTAAACGCTACGCTGAGTTCCGTTTCCTCTGGGCAGCAACAATACGAATTTATATTCAATTCTCATCGTGTGCAGCTGAGAATTAGGTCAGATGCTATACTCCCCTGAATCTTTATCAGTGGGCACTGGAGGTGTCTTTACGAAATCAGGATCTGAAGCACGATCAAGAAGTTGAAAAGCACAACAGGGGTACATACCGATTGGTGTAGACGGAGTTGTTCCATTCGATCGAGAAACAAGAAACGTGGGACACTGGCCGCAAAGATTAGTCACCACCCCACACAACCTCGGCAGATCCAGTTGCCGCGCCGCGTCGTGCTGTGCAGGTGGGAAGAACGTGAACTTGCAGATGCAAGCAGTGCGATTGAAGGCGACACTGTTCAGACCCGTGCAACAATCCGTACTCGGAGCAGCCTCAGAGTCCGTCAAGAACCCTTCGCAGGATTTCGTCTGCGTGCTCATGCGTTCCTCGTCGTAGGCATTGCAGTAGTTGGGCGAAATCATGGACGTGTTGGGAAGAGTACACGTAATGGGTTCGGGGACAGGGGGTGGCGACTCTGGAGCTGCTTGAGCCGCCACTGGCAACACCTCCACTAACATCACCACAAACAAGAGCAAAACCACCTTAGTCATCACAGCCATAGCCATTCTACTCGCGCTCTCCACTTCAGCGCCCGCAAGCCCCGAAACTTCGAAATTCCCGACATGGAAAGCAAGAAATAGGGTCATTGAATGTATTGTCATTTTTAGATATCGTAAATTGTAATACAAATTCATGCCCATGCGGATAGGTTTCCTTATGCCTATCATCAAATTTTTAGGTGTTGTAGCAAATTTTTAGATGATGTTGTCAATTTTAGGTGCTACACGGTTTAACTTCCCACCATTTAACACTTGGCGGTCCACAGTCCACAACTCGCCCATTTCCTACGGTAATAGGTCCGTCCTTTCAGAATTAAAGGTTCAATTCACTCGGGCCAACCTCCAATAGAGCTTGGAGGTATTTTCCCCTTTTGGTCTCTAGGCCCCAATGACTGGAATTTCTTATAGTCAACATCAAGAACTAACACCCCTATTGTATTAGTACTAATGTTGTACTGTTTCAATGGGTTCACAGTCCAACTTTGAAAGTTTACTCTTGTATTACAGCATCAGTACTAATACAATGCCTCCCATTGAAACAGTATTCTTGCAATACTGATGCTGTACTACAACAATACATTTTCAAAGTTGGATTGTGAGCCCATTAAAACAGTATTGTTTCAATGGGGGGTACGTTCCTGACGGAATTCATTCCGTCCATTCAAGACTTCATCCGTCCAAAAGCTGAAGCAAGAGCCCACCCAGTCACTCGCCACTCCGCAGAGCTGCAGGTGAGCTCTCACACTCTCAAATCTTTTCCCGTCTCGCTTGCAACCACAATGCACTCGAAGCCATCCAGTAAGTTATCAGTACAGAGACAGATGGCGTTCTCGAGGAATTCGCAACACTAAACAACCTCTCAAATGTTCGATGCTGCGCTTTTGATTATTTCCCAACATGGAAATAGTAAGAGCAACAAGCCATAGCTCAGTCTTGTCCCCGTTTTCTTTTCACAAACCCACTGGCATAGCAAGCCGAGCTAGTAGTAATCAAGGGCGGAGGACAGTCCCAGTAAGGCAATGGAGGATTGCGGAAAGAACCCAGACCTTGGGGAGTGCGCAATTGTTGCAATTCGAAAGAGAAGGTCATGTTTGCGTGCGAGGCTTGTTCGACGGCGAGGAGATGGCCGCAATGGCAGTGGCCGTGAACGAGGCTGCGAAGCGGGAGAAGCTGAACGCGTACCGACATAGGGTGGCGGTGCTGTGCCCTGGTGTGGACCCCTTCTCTTTGCATTCCATCGCCGAAGCTGAGGCTGTCATTCGGCAACAGGTGGCGGGCTRTTGGAAATTTCTCTTGTAGCGTTCACAGTTGTGTGCGTGAGCTTTTTGAGACTGATAGGAGATTGGGATTTAATTGAATTTGGTTTCGTTTGGTGAGGACAGGGGACAGAGGATTTGGGGTTCTTGCAAAGCTTTAATTTGCATCAGAAATCAGAACTTGTCAGGCAGTGGGCGTGTCACCCTCGTTTGGTTGCCATGGTGGCTGAATTGTTGAGTGCCAGAAAGGTACGATCTTAACTTTCGTGTCCCTAAACCCTAAACCCTAGCATTGCTATTGTCAATCGGGTCAAGATCTCTCATACGCGAATATCAGCTCCTTAGCTATGAACTAAGTGTTGGATGCCAAAATGGGATGTCGTTGGATCCCTAGACCCTAAACCTTATAAGTCTTATCGCCAATCTGACCAAGATCTCTAATGCGAGAATCAGTCACTTAGTTCAGAGATTAGTATAGGGCTAGTTGTATTATAGAGGAACTGGAGGAGGAAACTCAAACAGGTTGTAGGGTTTTCTTCCTCATGGCCTAGTGCTTTGAAGATCCCGATGCTGAGCTCGGGTGCTCTTCAAATCCACAGGAGCCGAGCAATTAAGGCTCGAGACAAGGGTGGAACGTTTGCTATCCGATACTGGCCTTCCGGTTAGCGTCTCATCAGATATTTAAGAAAAAGGAGTTTCCTAGGGATTACTCTCGTAGCCTTTTGTTTTTTATGAATACGCTATAGGTCCTCGATAAGACTTTGTGGTGTTCTATATCTATAGGACGCTGGATGTTCATGGGCAGATCCTCTATTCTACTTCTATCCCTGATTGTAGACACAAATTGAATTAGTGGGTGGTGGGTGCAGGTGCGACTGTACCAGGACTGCTTGTTCCAGAAGATGCCAGGCTTTGGCGTAACGAATTGGCACTCAGATCTCAATATGGTGCCGCTGGATACCAACTCCTTTCTTACCGTCTGGATTCCTCTCCGCTCACTGGACAAGACAGACTCAAGCCTGCATTTTGCGTCAGGTGTGCTTCTTATCTCTTAGGCCTTGGTTTGTTCGACTTTTGGACTAGTAGGATAGTCCAGTGGTCGTTCAGTCACTTCGTGTTTACCTTCTTTTATAACCCTGCAACCAGATTGAGGTTCATTAAAATCTCCTCCGAACCTCCACCCTAAACCCTAAAACCTAAACTAATTCTTAGAATTCTGCTTTTCTTTTCCTTCAAGAAACGAAAAATGATGAGCAAAGAAAATGTGACCTTTCTCCACCTGATTGCTCCGAGGCCGTCCTTGCACAGGGGCCATGTTAATCTTCACTGTATCGTTCCAATTTTTGGGACGTCTCCGAAGAGACCATAGAGTCTTGGGTATCACAGGCTTATATATCGATGTTTTTGGCAATCGCCTACGTGTATGGGATTTGTCTTTTATTTTGAGTTCTAATTGTCCTTCCTTGCTAATTCTAGATTGATTATTGGGATCGAGTCCTTTCTCTGGCTGTGATCTCAAGGAAGATTTCGCATGGAATATCAGGCTTCGGTTTATACTTTTTTGTTTTGTTTTTCTTTTTAATTTGAAATAAAATTGTTACTATATTTTGTTTCCCTTTTGTTGGCTCCAACCAATCATGTGTATATGATAGCACTTGCAACTACTGTACTTCCAAGCTGGTGTCTAGATAGTTGAATGACATGTTGTGAACATCATATGCAGGTTCTCACCGAGATTTTGCGCTGGCGTATTGGCAGAACAACCAGGGGATGGCCAGCCTTGAAAGCAGAGGCTACCCGGTGGCAGACTACCCCTGCATGATTCTTGGTGATGTGTGAGTTGCATCTCTTTTTTCACAATAGTTTTCAATTTTTTTTTGCCTTAACAAGTGATCCTTAAATTAAAAACACCTAGTAGAGTTGAGGACAAAGAAAGTCCATTCCTCATTCCTCATTTGGMCCTTCCCACACAGTCAATTCTCCACCACATAACTACATGTTTTGAAAGTTGAGAAAGGGGGACAAAATATTTTCACATTTCAGGTGTAGACTCTTGCTTCACCATCCCTTTAACCCTACCAAGCACAATTTTGCACCTACAATTTCCCAAAGAATGTGCCATGCTCATCAACATCCACCAACATTGTTTTGGTTGAACTACTCTTCAAAACTTGAAAGTGCCTCAAATCAAGCAAATTTCTTGTAGATTGAGAATAGATTAGTGTTGAATTGTTTGTGGATTTAAAGCAACTTCTAGAGCCTTCTAGTTATGATTTTTATTAATTATTTTCAAATTTCTTACTACTACTTCTCCTTGTTTGATACACCTCAAAATTTAATACCTCTTGTCTCCCTCTCAAAGCTTTTAGAATACATATTTAGTTTGAAAATTTGGTGAGAAATTGTCTATGAGGAGAAGGAGCTTTTAGATTACATAGTTAGTTTGAAAATTTGGTGAGGAATTGACTATGAGGGGAAGGGTCTCAGTGAGGAATGGATTTTTTTGTCCAAAAATTTATTTATTCATTAGAGCGTGTTAGAATGTGATTTCAAAATCGTCTTCCAAATGTCACCTCCTACAAGTGTCACCTCCTATTAGTCATAATTATAATTGTTAATAACCTGTATGCAAAAGTTGGCCATATAGTATAGAATGCCTCTTCAACATCAACACAGGTATTGGTTTTACATCATCTATAAATAAAACTTTGAACCCTTACAATTGTTGCACATGGAATCCAAATAATGCATTCTTTGATGCATTAGTATCCTTATCGATTTGCTAACAACTATATTAAGAATGTAACTATTCTAATAATTGCAACTTCATGCTTATTTTGCTTAGTGCTTAAAGTATCACAAATAGATGTGGTCAACAATACTAATAGAAGTGTGGATCAATTAATGTAGGAGCATTCATCACGGGTGGACGTTGCATTGGGCGCCAGGGCAGCCAGAGAGAGGCCCTGATCGGTTGGCATGGACAGTGAGCTACTTTGCGGATGGAGCTCGGATTCTTGAATCGCGGCATTTGAGGCGGAAGTTGCAAGAAGAAGATGGGTGGAGCTATCGGTCATGGCGGAAGGATCTGAAAGAAGGGCAGGTGGCCAGGCATCCTTTGCTGCCTCTTGTGTATCCACCGATCATGGATAGTGCCAAGGGAGTTCCTAAGAAGAAGAAAATTGCTTAGTAGAGGTTTGACACTTTGCAATTTAATTATGCCTTAAATGATTTGCACCTTGGTTATGAAATTGATACTAAGGTACTCCACATCATGCAGACACTAGGTGTTGGGCATATTTTGTTTTAATCGAATGCTTGGATTTCATTTAGTGTTGTTTGCAAATCAACGAGGATTCCAATGCACCAGAGAATAGATATCATTGTAAAGTGTGTACCTTAGAACTTCAAAATAGGGCACAGTTTCAGAAATTATACCAATTGGAATTTGAACTTTAACCCATAAATGATGTTGAGGCCCTTTTTTTGTTGGCTGAATGAGAGCATCCTCTTGTGTAGGACAGAAATGCAACTATTCATCTTTGGAATTAGGGGTGCTAAGTGAGGCCCTGCGATCTCCTGCTGTCCATGAGGAGCCCGATCTGAAGCTCACCGAGGTGCGCGTGAGTTTCCTTTTCTTCTTTTGTATCCTTCGACATTGTGTGTGCGAGAAATTGTGACAGTCTAGGGCACAGAGCTCTAAAAAATTAGGACTAGTGTTGATAATCTGAGGCTCCAGAGGTGTTCAATTTCTTGAAATAGGGTCGTTTGGGGGACTCTGGCGGTAATAATAGGCAGCTTGACGATGGAGTGGCAATGGCAGTTAGGAATGAATCGGAGGTTGAAATGCTGAACGAGACTCCCATGGAGATTTTGTAATTWGAAGTTCGTTTCGAGTTTGTTGTTTGTACGGATTCTAGCAGAGKTCGGTTTCGTTAGTGGTTGTAATGGAGTCGAGAAAACTGTAACCCCTAAAAGTACTTGGATTCTCTTGGTTTTATTAGCAATTTTGTGTAGGTCATGTGGGATTTTCTGTTGTCCAATCCTTGTAATGTTTTGACMCCTTCTCACGGCGCTTGGCACTGCCATGAATAGACAGACAGGCTTCTATTAGCACTCTCACAATGTGATGTCCAGATATGTAGGGCATGTGCAATTCTAGAGTTTCTCGTTAGGGTGGATTGAGTGTTAGACTCTGATGAAATCAAATTTGGTGCCATATTTTCCACAATACGTTCGATTGAATTGCTTCATTTCAAACCGTCAATCCCTAAGGGTTTAAAACAAAGACAGTTTATTTTCATTGATGTTGGAGTGGTTGCGTTTGCAGGAGCTAGATAGCACGATTCCTTGGAGTGTGTGACGTGACTTCAAAAGGACCAGAGCAATCGAGAATTTGATTGAGAAAAATGAACGGGTGCAAAAGCATGATGAGGTTAGCTCTGCASAAGGGCGTGGGGCTTCCTAGGGTAGCTGCTGGAAACGGAATCTTGTGGAGGGGATACGCTGCCGACGCAGACAAGATCCCGGATTCYAAGAAGAAGTCGGACTCGGACGAGATTGTTGTGGAAATTCCAGTGAAGTATGACTTGCATCTGTTGGARTCGGGACCACCGCAGGAGGCCATTACCAACAAAGAGGAGCTGATGAAAACGTACAAAGACATGACTATCATCAGGAGGACTGAAATTACGGYTGACATGGTGTGTATTTCTCTCTCTCTTTGTGTATCTGTTGCTCTGGTTGTGACCTAATTGTTACCCTAATTAGTGTTTATCAGATTGGCAAACTGGGAGGTTCCTTTACTTTCTTGGTTCACAAACTTAACATTCTTGAGAGGCTGTCTTTATACTCTCGGAATTTCCTCATGAAATAGGATTTGGATTCSATTTTSATATAATCTWGAKCTCATGACAGTCCTTGCRAGATATGTTTCGAACTRTGTWGRGTTCGCCTTGCTCCACWGGGCAGATTTCTRCAGTGATTGAAAAGTATTTYCAATTTGAGGCTAGAGAARGTTCAGTTTTCGAAACATAAAATTTTTCTGTTTGAATGTAGCTTTTTAAGTCGCAAATGATTCGTGGATTCTGCCATCTCTATGACGGTCAAGAAGCTGTTTGCATTGGCATGGAAAGGGCGCTCACCTTCGATGACTCTGTCATCACTGCATACAGAGATCACGGCATTTACCTTGGCAGAGGGGGTACTGTCTTGGTAAGTTACTTGAGCTGCCACTTGAACATGACTTCAAATTTATGGATACTTTAATTTTTTATGTAAAATCGTGTAATGTATTCATTTTCCGATTTCAAGTACATTCTTAGCCGTTAGGGATCTGATCTGATTCCATCTCCTAGCCCAGTTGACCATTATTACCTTCTGCAACTCATCTGTTCATGGTCTAGGTTGACCTTATTAGCAGATTAGGTGTAAGCATGCCTTGGCTAAATGTCTGTAGCCGCTTATTACTGAATGGGAACGGCCGAATGGGGTTGTTGATTATCACTTATAGTGGTCTACATCCTTCCCTTTTGAATGATTGCATACGCAATTCAAATATGGTCCGAAAAAATTTACTGCAACACGTTGGGCTTTTGTACCCAAAGTGGTTTCTCCARAGCTCTATTGCGATCTCCCGAAATCTCTACCTCTGCGTGTTTTGTAGTGCTTGAAGTGATGCAAATAGTAACTTCTAACTTMAAAAATTAATGCCCAGCCGTGAATTGTATGCTGATTGTAATGCTTCCCTATTGTACAGAAATTGTTCTCCGAGTTGATGGGCAAGAGGACAGGGTGTGCGTTGGGCAAGGGCGGCTCAATGCACTTGTACCAGAGAGATCACAACTTTTGGGGTGGGTGGGGTATTGTCGGAACTTCTCCACCACTTGGCACAGGACTCGCATTCGCTCATAAATATTTGAAGAAGCCCAATGTGGTTGTGGCAATTTACGGAGATGGCGCTGGCAATCAGGTTCGATCTCGTGCTAATCATTTTATTCCGTTCCTYGATTCCCGTATTAWATCTGTTTTGCAGYGTCTTTGWATAGCCATTGTTCTGAAAATTTGTCTTGTGTTTGCCCAGGGCCAATTGTATGAAGCTCAAAACCTTGCTGCTCTATGGAACTTGCCACTTATACTTCTSATTGAAAACAATCATGTGAGTTTATCTTTCTTTTTTTCTCTTTAAATCTTTTTCCTGGGGTGGTATTGCCATGTATAAGTAGCCCGTGCGGGCTGGAAACTAGGCGAAAGTGCTTGTGCGCACAAGACCGTACTAGGGAATTTTTAAGAGAAGAATGAAATGGCATGGTGATTTGCTCTTTGTTTCCAAGATCAAAAACAAATGAAAGGAAAAAGGGTATTCAAGTCTTGAACGTCTCATGGAGCTGCTCTCATGTTCATAAATAGATTGAAATTGTTGACAGAAGTGACCATTATTATGCACATTAGATGTTCGGAGTCTGCATTGCCAAGAAATTATCCTCTGTCTATTGTGGTCACGCAGGAAAATGTCTTGTGTGGCTTTTTAGTCTGTAGGTGTGATAGGTTGAACAGATCTTCACAGGAATTTGAAGTATATATGGGGTTATCCCTTTTGTTGCCTTAACTTTTTAACACGCTCAATCTAAACCCATTGCTGATTGCCATGAGAAACAGTTTGGAATGGGAACGGCAGAGTGGCGAGCATCGAAGAAAACTACCTATTATGACCGTGTGTCTTACATTCCAGGCATCAAGGTAATATCCCTCGCAATTTCTCATCTTAAAATTCTGTTTGAGATTTGAGATTAAGTTATAATTTTGAGATTATGTGAATGACATTAGTGTCGAGCTAGCCGAGTGTTGTTCGGCTAGCTCGACACTATTGTCATTCACATAATCTCAAATTCGGGGTAACATAGTAACATATTTAGGGTAAGCCACTAGGGCGAGGTCTTCCATGAGAAGTACCTGGAATGAGGGTGATAGCTCGACTTCTGGGTTGCACTGGTTCCCATGTTGCACTGTGCCCTAGTTTGTTACCCTGCCTGGGTAAGCAAGTCTGAGAAATGATTTTAGCATTGATTGCGGTTCATGACGCATAATTCATTGTTACACAATTTCACTATCAAGGAATGAGATTTATGCAAATTCCGAAGAATGCAAAGTACATTACCAAAAACGGGGAACCAGGGATCGAGAGAAAGTTTAGTGGGTTGCAATAATCGCAAGGTTTTCCAACTCTTTTTTCTCGATTCCCACTTTGAATCCCTCTTCACCTCTTTCAGGTAGTGCTTGGATGATAAGATCATTAGCAGGAATAGCTACCGTATCAGTTGACAGGAGAATATATTTGATCTCTTGCATCACCTCACTGATTCGAACAATGTCTCAATGCCTTCTCCAGACGGATGGAATGGACGTGTTTGCTGTGCGAGAAGCATTCAAACTATGCAAGGAACATTGTCTTGCAGGCAAGGTATGTGGAGTAACTACCCCCTGTTGTTGAGACAACGTTTTAAATGTTCATCTATGAAGAGTTTAAATCTAAATTGTCATTCTATAGCAGCTTCATTATTAACTGTGATATCTCCCCTCACTTCGTACCAATTTAGTTGACGAGTTTATACACTTGCAGGGTCCAATAATGCTGGAGGCAGATACATATAGATACCATGGACACAGCATGTCAGACCCTGGTAGTACTTACCGTTCGCGTAAGGAGATCCAAGGGATGCGATCAGAGCGGGACCCCATAGAGCGTGTTCGGAAGATTATCTTGAGGGTAAGAGCATTAC
The DNA here is from genome assembly GCA_006891605.1 of Pleurozium schreberi. NCBI lineage: Eukaryota > Viridiplantae > Streptophyta > Bryopsida > Hypnales > Hylocomiaceae > Pleurozium > Pleurozium schreberi. Next base: position 17,603 of record VACF01002240.1, read on the forward strand.
TTCTCTRATTTTAMKGCAAATTTTTCKTAGTGGAAATCATGTGTTGTKTCCACCCAGCTTRRCTGGAACTAATCACTAAATATTAGGTTCACCTGCACTGAGATGTKAMCTTATCWCCTGGTTCCAACTTGTTCCGTACATTGAAAGTGTGACAAGTGTTGTACGTTCAACGAGAGTGTGGCAAGTGAGATGGATGCTTTAAAAGTGTGCATTTTAGAGGTCATAATAAWGAAGTTTGAGTGTAAATTGGGCGGGTAAATTGGATCATACAAAGACATGATCTTTACTAGAGTTTCCTACTCAAATCTTCTGAAAAAAAGGTCATTGAACATCAACATGATCAACCACATTTCTTGTTTAAATCACAGAATTACATGCGTTTTGGGTACACTCAACCCTCTCTGTTTGCAGACTCTGTAATAGCATAATTTTCAGTATTTCCATCTGATTGGATAACACACTTTGTGACGAGCTTAATTGTTCATCAAGAGGGTTGAATGTACTACTGAAAGCTGGAATGGAGGTTGGATATTGGTTAGTATTTGAGAGAGAACTTGAAGTCTCTTCGGTCCACTTGTTGATGATCGTAATACTGATTCGGGGAATTTGCAGGAGGAGCTGGCGACCCAAGACGAGCTGAAGACCATCGACAAGCAGATCAGGGCTGAGGTTGACGAGGCGTCCGCCATGGCACGGGAAGCCGAGTTTCCAGGAGACGAAGAGTTGTTTGCGAACATTTACAAAGCGGACTCCGGTCTCATTGCCTACGGGAGTGACAGAAGAGTTAGCAAAGTGCAGATGCCTTGATTATTCGGTGTTATGCTTGGCAGGTACGTTACAACCTTCCATGGAAAGGAGGCAAGCCCTTCTCTCCTCATGGGTTAGTAGAGGAACTGGCTGTGCCATTGGGAGGAGGAGGAGGAGCCTCTTACAGAACCACAAAATAGGAAGCAAGTTGACCCTATGAATCCTATGATTGTCAGTGCACTTGGAAAGGACACAACTGGATAGAATTGGTCTACCCATGTTGGCCGATTTTAAGGTAGTTTCATTGAAGAGGACTGGCGTCTGGAACTAATTGTACATTTGGTTATGTTGATAAGAAGCTCTGGTAACTATTTGAATTGAGTTCTGAGAATCTTGACAGTTCTTTTTGTGACTCTTGGGAAGACTCTGCAGAAAGCGTGAGTGCTTAATACGCACAAATCTTGTGCACAGCTCAGTTTGCGTGTTACCCATCTTGTTGGGATTGAATGTGGTTGGTTTTGGGTACTCTTACATTTGGCATTTGGAATATTTGTAATTTATTCATATGGTGTCCAAAAAATATGTGTTTTGAGAATCTTTTTGAAATGGACAACAATAAGCTCTCAAACCTTAAAGGATGGACTTGTGACCATTGATTGTGGAAATCATTCATTTTGATATTGTGTGAATCGCTACACTAATAATGTTAAATACTGTTAACTACACTAATTGATTTAAAATAGTCATAAGTTTTTACTCTCAATGAATATTTTTACCAACTATAGGTATAAAGTTTTCCCAACTATAGTACTATTAGGATGCATGCACTTCGTAAAAATATTCATGAAGAGTAAAAACTTATAGTATTTCTAAAATAGTTAGTATGGGAATACTATTTAACATCATTAGTGTAGTTTAAAAAGAAAAAGCACACATTGGAAGTCAAATTGCTATAGAAGATTTTTCCTTCCACCCATAAATGTGAGGATTAACTGCAGAACGGCCTCAGCATCTAACCTCTAAAGGATTGAATTGCATTTTTTGGCAACAGAGCAATTTTCAACAGTTCACTACCAATATAGTTTTTAATTTTTTTTCTTTGAAATTTTCAATTTGAAGGTTAACCCCTAAAGGATTGAATTACGTTTTTTTGGCAACATAGCAATTTTCNCCCTAAAGGATTGAATTACGTTTTTTTGGCAACATAGCAATTTTCGACAGTTCACTACAAATATAGTTTTTAATTTTTTTTCTTTGAAATTTTCATACAACATGTGTTCCAGGAGTAGCTTCGAGGCCCAACAATTTTCGTGACTTTTGATTACATGGTTAAAAAATTATTGCAATATATGTACTTTTCTTTTCTAGGCAACGTGGGGAGGTCTGAAAAAATGATTGATTCATAAATAAAAATTTGAAATTGGTTTTCTAGATTTACATATACATGGTAAGCTTTGAAATACTCCATTTCAATCAACGAGTCAAAGTTATGAAGAGATTTTGTTTGCAGGCAATCAAGGAATCTTTAAGCTAAACTGATATAAACTTTGAAGTCCTTTATTTAACTCATTTTTCAACACCAATGAAAATAATAAAAACATTGGGTGTAGATTGTTTATTACTCCGTACAACATAGCAACCTTAGGGATTGGCATTTTTCTATTTCATAAATAAATTGTTAACAATTTGGTATTTTGAATCATTCTTTACTTCTTTCTACTTACTATTGTTTTCCTACATGTTGTACAATTCCAAATGAATTGAAAATTTTCAAGAATGTCTCCAACTTGACCTGAAAAATGAATCCAAAGAGTTACAACCATTTTGGACATTCCATCGTACAAGTGTGGCCTTTTGAAGTGCAGCTATCCGGATAAAAAAAAAGAATTTTGTCACTTTAAACACAAATATCTTGCAATCCACATAGTGGAAAAATCTGAAATTTTTACCACATCTTCCAAAGTAGTTTACTACAAGATCCTACAATTACATGTGTCCAAAAATCTTTTTTGTTCTAAAATTTGGTACTTTCACTAGAAATGGCAATCTTGGAACGTTTTGGTGAAAGCATAGTCAAAAACCTTTACGGGTTAATAATGACTTGACTGAAATACATGTGTTGTGAATTCAGTAAGTCAAAGAATGTGCAATGAACAAAGGGACAACAAAAGAGTCAAGTCTACCTTACTTATCTACCCAATAGCAGTACAGTATCAGTTTTGAGTGATCGTAAATTTATTTTTTATGTGCGTTTTCAATATCTTCATCATGTGCACTCTCAACGTTTGAAACATCTGTGAGCATGACTTGGGCACAGTTTCAACTGGACATGGCAACAAGAATATGCCATTTGCCATTGTACACATTTAGGACAATCGCGCAATGTACACTTAAGGTAGAAGCACCCATTACCTCTGATTTAACCCTTGAAGGACGGTCCTATAACCACTGATTTTAAGCGTCAATGCCCATCACTCAGTTTGTTGCCATTTTGAACTAGATATGTATGAAATTGTTTACATTTATTTTTCAGAGATGAAAATACATGTCTTCTTCACTTCATAAAAATTTCAGATTTTTTTTGAGAAAAATTGATTTTTGTGAGAATTTTTGAAGAAAAAGTGGAGAAAAATCATATCAAAAAGAGAATTATTTCAAAAAATCTGAAAATTTCACCATGTGTGTACATTAAAGTGACAAACATCATGGTGTAAACTCAAATCCCGTGTCATTCTATAATTAGAGTATAGAAGACATCAAAAATATATCCAAAGTTCAAATTGCAATAAAATATTCAATATTACGAATTTTTTCAAAATTTCAATTGGAGTAGAAACTAGAATAGATGAAATTCATTTCATTAGTTGGGCTCAAATTCAAAAAATATCATTTTGTGGAGAAATTTCAAATTTAGAGTAAGGAGCCACAACTTCCCAAATTACACTGAAAATAGCATATTTTGTGATCTGTTTTTTTTTTCTAATTTCTTATTCACATGAAGAGAAACACTCACAAGACTACAAAGTGAATTAGGTACTCTTTATAATCCTTTGTGAAAGCTCAAGCAAACACAAATGAATGAAAAATTGCATTCAATCTGCTTGGACACTGTTGGAAAGTCATCCAAACGCTAGGAAATGGTGTTGCCGGCGCTCCAAGGTTAAGAAATTTCAACATAGTTGGAGGCCTGTCTTCCTAAAGAGAATATTTTTGCAGTATTGGCAACTGAAAATCATGAATTTTCAAAAAAAAATTAAAATTTTCAGATAAGGTATCTATTTTCTATGAATTTTCAAAGTCAGACTCACTAGAGCACCTAAATTTGCAGTCCTAGTAAATTTACCTCAATTCTCACACCAAAATCTTAAAAAATAAGAGACCACCAACCAAGGGGATGGTTCCAAGGTACTTTTGAGGACATTTTCCAGGAAACTCTATTGTCGAACAATGGATACATTGAAAAGAATGGATGCTCCTACCTTATTTTGAATTCAAACATTGACTCTAATCATAGCTAGGAAATCCATTGAACAAACTAATTCAAAACAACTGAAGATAGGAGGTCCTTAAATTTTCCATGTAAGAACTAATCATTTATATGTGGAGGTATGACTTCTTGAAATATTTTCAAGTAAATTTTCCAAGAAATTTTCCTGAAAAGACAAGTGGAATATTGGAATCTAATGCAAGTTGTTTCATATTTTTTGGAACTTTGTGGACTTAATAATGTTATGAATCATTGAAAGTGTCCACCTCATGAAGTGTACACTATTTATTCATTTTTTTATACAAAGAAAAAGAAAAATGTAATAGAAAAATGTACCTTTGTGTTAGAGGTTACTTGAGAGCTTGAGCACTTTATGGACTCCTATCTTAGTAACTATCTTGTGCCATATGTAGCGTAAGCCCCGTTTCCGATGTTGTAAACGAGACATTGTTGTCTACAATAAAAAAAAAAAATAGTTAAATAGTAGTATCTAACGTGCCAATCTTTCGACCATGTCAAATTGCTTATGTGGTAGAGTTCCCAGAGTTCCCACAATCTAGAAAGTCACAGTCTTCCAAAGGCCTCAAAAATCCTCTAATGGACTAGTATCAAGACGGAATCACAAGAGCATTGACAAACATTCAATTACTTGACATGCCAAAAAATTAGGGCAAACTCTTATGCAACTCCAAGAATACAAATGAGCCTCAATAGATACATCACTTGTGAGAGCTTTTGAATTGCAATGAGGCAACTCACACAAGTTCACAATGTCTCCCAAAGAAAAACAAATCTTGAAAAAGAATGTGTGAGACCCATATTAGGATTTCAGAAAATTTGATTAGTCCATACAGAGTGGATTAGGAGATATAATAATGGTGATTTTTCAACAATATTCGACGGCTAAGATTAAAACTTGATAGTTGGCAAAGTTGTCAACTTAGACATCTTTTGCTAAAATTATGTTAGAAAAGATGTTTGCCGTGATGTGGTGGATGATAGGTGCATTCATCCTACCTTCTACCAAAAATAAATGAGATTTACTCTTGATGGACGAGCAAACTACCATTGTAGGTGGAGAATGACCACACATGGGCGGACAACCATTGCAAATGGGAAATGACCTTTCCTAGAGGATGGACAAATTTTGGCGGACATTTTGCCACGATCTCACTTTTGGTAGAGAGCGGATGATTTTGGGCCAATGGATAGAGGGAATATGACTTTGGATAGACGAAAAATGACTTTGGGCACTCCAAGGGACTTGAAAATGATTTTGGGTAGGTGGAAAAATGAGTAATATCATAATTGGTGGAGGACAAACAAATAACAATTGGTACATAAAGTAGTGAAATTAGATTGCCATCACTAATGTCTTGACATTTGATACTATAAATATTTATTTTTATCATACAAGAATGCACTACTTTTGAATTAGTTATTGTCATAATTGAAACTCGTGAACCTCCATGTGTAGAATAGAAATATATGTAGAAATATCTATTGACTTTGACAGACTTTAGAATAACTTTCTTGGCGTAACGCAACCTAATTTCACTATTTTTTTAGATGGTAACTTTATTCTAAGGTAAAAAAACAAAAAACATTTGTTTGTCAAAAGGCGTCCAAGTAGTCATGTCCATATGTGATGTCGGCGGACATATAATGTCCAAACAACTTTGTAGGTTGGATGTTTGATAAAGTGTCCGGTAATTGATTCTATTTAGTGATATGTGTAGTATCTAGATACTTGTGGGAGGAATGCTTGGACTTTGTAGGAGGTTGTGTGGATTTTGAGTGGTGGAAGGACCTTTGGCAAGAAATGCTTGAGTCGTAATGAGGGAATTCATGTTGATATGAGTGAATGAGAGAGGAAGGGAGGTGTTGGTGGGACAACAAATGGTTGACTACATATTAAACATGCATATTAATTTGGGTGTGATGAAATTTATTAATTCTCTTTATGTGTTTTTCTATTTATTTTTATTATGCAACTAATCAAGTTTCTCTTCCAAATGTATTACAATGACCTCCATCTCCCATGTCATATTAACCTCATAAAAAGTTAAGAGCTTCATCCCATTTTTTGGAATCCTCAAAGAACATATTCTCAATCAATTTCTTTTAGTTTTCACCAATTTTTTGAGGAGAATGTTCTATCAAATGTTCACGGAATATTGGAGCCATTGAATTGTTTTTTTCATGTTTCTCTTGTATTTAAATCATTCTAATGTATAATGATCATGCATCAATGATTATCTACGCTTCTTTCCTTCAAGCCCATGAAATCAAACTGTTTTCTAGAATGTTGGAATCCTATTTCATTACAAGTCCTTAAGAAAACCATACAAAATTTTCAACTTATATAGCTAAAGTAAGATTGATAGAACCAAAAATTCTAAGGCTCTAGAAAACATGGAGGACATGATAATGATAAAAAAATCCTTCTTCCCTAAACAATCTAACAAAGCATTATTGCAAAAAGTTTGGAGGAGCGACGGAGACAACTGAAGCTTATGAGATTACAAGATTAGAGTACCGTCCTCCCTTGCTACCAAGAAAGGCCCTTCCTTTGAGTTTCTTCTCATCACTACCCTTCTCCCCACAATTACACTTGAATAGTGTTGGAATTGTTTGGACCATCGTTGAAACTTGAATTCGTACAAAACTTTCACACTAACTTACTATAATTAAATGAGTTTTAGAATTGATGTGGTTTGATTAATATGAACATTTGGATGAAAGTAGGGTGGAGATAAATAACATTAAGACAAAAATCCCACCATTTTAGAGAGGATAATAATAACCATACTATTTTAGATGGTATAAAAATAATATAAGCCACTTTATATTAATTTCATTTAAAATATTGTAAACTATTAATTTTTATTAGTCTTAAAATATAAACACAATTTTCAATTTTCAATCCACTATAGAATATAAGCAAGAAATTAAAGCACAATATGCACATAAATTATTCAATATCCTCTTCAATAAACTCAAAATTTTCTCCATAGATCTAAAATATAGCCACAAAATCCAAATTATCAATATAATTAGAGTTTGGCAAGAAATTTTGAATTTTTACCTTGAGATAAAATTGTTGTCCGCATATTAGACTCCAATTACAATAGCAGTCATTTTCATCTACAATAGTTGTCTTCTGTGTACCAAAATCCTTCCATATGTCCTATCTACCCAATATTGCATTGCATCTACTTTGTCTTCCATAAGTCACATCCCGTCCACCAAATTCTACCCAAAGTCACATTGTAAACACTTTTTAAACGAAATGTGTCCACGCATTTGCCAAAAATAATTCCCATTCACTAAAATAATTTCCATCCATCAAGCATAAATTTCATTTACCTTTTATTTGGTTTGGGTGGAGAAGCACCTATTGTCCACCATATCCATATGAATGTCTTTTCCCACTATAAGAAAACAAATTGTATTGTGACGTCGGAAAAAACAGGCGCAATTGTTTATTTTGACGCGTTTTTAATCAACGTTGACGTCTTCTAAAATTCGTTATAATGGACGGGCAAAAAACGTGTAGAAATCTCAAAGGACATGGGTAATTTGGCCTCGTTTTTTTTTACATCACTCCAAACATGGTCTTCCAAAGTCTCCAGAATGTGCCATGTGGCGGACAGCTTAGTGCCACGTAGGAGGCGATTTGGTAGGAAGTGCCACGTCAGAAATTTTTCATCCGGTCTGTTGTTGATGTGGCACTTGACATGGCATCTGACGTGGCGATGGGAAAAAGTGACGTGGCATGCCTAGTCAACATACTTTCATGCTATTTGCAGATTTTTATATTTTTTTTGAGACATCATCTTAGACATCTAGATGTTTTTTTAGACATCAATTGTAACTACAAAACAAAGTTAGTAAAAAATAATTATTTAAAAAAAATTAAAAACAAAGTATAATAAACAAGCAAAATTCTTAAATTCAGCAAGAATTAAAGAAAACTTACCATTTACCATCAAGAGAATTTTTGATGGAAAAATGAAGGAATTACTTCACTAAAAATTAGTGAGAATGAAAGGTAAGAGGTCATACTTATATATCAATTCTTTGCCCATAGTGAGACAAAAAATATGGGATAACTAGAATATGGTAACTTGACTATAGTATATGACGATGTTGTTTTAGACGTCGGGTTGTTGTTTCAGACATCTAGATGTTGTTTCATACATGTGGATCATGTTGTTTAAGACATTTTACATTRAACACAGTTCTTGCTTTACATATCCCATATGGATTGTTTCTCTTCCTACCATCCCACTTGTATAAAGACCATCTCTTTTCATCCATGGTGGACATCCATCCATTTACCTTTTTTGGCAAAGCATGCCATGTGACCCATGTGACTGCCCATTTTCTAAATTTTTTACATATGGTCAACATTTTACCATAGACTGTAGTAATTTTTACTAACTTATCCATGGTCAAAATGGGTCAACTTGCTAACGTGGCAATCTCTGTTTTTGGAGACGTCACAATAAACAACAAACTTGTTTTTTCAAACATTGTCAAGAACATGTCYGTCTATGGTGACATCTGCTCGTTTTCCAACTTAGCCACACATGTTTTCCGCAACATCACATCAAATTTACACTTCTGCAGCCGTTTCAAAAAAACGCATGACGTCTCAAAAAAACAGAATACCTTTTTTGACAACAGCACCTAAAACGTGAGTTTTTTATAGTGTCCAAAATAATTTTGGCAAAAGACGTCCAAGTTGACAAGTTTGATGCATAGATATTGAAGCAACAGCTTGTTTAAGCATGTGTTTTGTAGAAGTAGCATATCATGTCTTCCATTTTATTTATTTAGAGAAGGAAAAAATTAGGTGAGAAAGAGAAATAACTAGAAAATGATTGTTTCTTGGTTGAAATTGATATGATGGATTTGAAAGGAATTGAAGTCAAAGAGTTAGAACTCTATGTTGGCTAGTTGTTTTTTGTTCATTACAAAATGGCATTAGCTAGCACCAATGGAATCAAGTAGTGCCCACCCAATTTGGTTCACCTTAAAATAAATGTATTGTGAATACATAGGGATTAGTCTACCAAAATGTACCCTTGAAATGGTGCTATCATGTATGACAACAAAGGCAAGGACTATCAAGCTAAAACTAAGGTACTTACATTATGAAATCTCAAGAAATGGCTATAGAAAAGCAGGGCTTTGTCAACAAGTACTCAAAAATGTCTTGCAAAAATTATATTTTATATTGGCTAACTTGTGTGACTTAATTGCCCACYAAATGTCTAGTTATATTATTTCAATAAAGTTGTAAACAAGGTTCATGTGCATAAAATATGTTTTTTGTATCCAAATATGATCAAACCTCATCTAGTTGTACTTAACATTATCTTTAGAGCTAGCTAATCACAAATGGCCATTGCATTGCCATATCACATCAAAGCAGATCACCAAAGGCCACCTCATCAATTCTTACTGTCCTTTATTTTTCTAAAACAATAAACAAACGCTATGGAAGTCCTTGGACATAGTTTCTGAGTCCAATCTTGCTTTAATGTTTTTTCATGATGTTAGGAGTCATTATATTCTTTTCAAATGCTCTCTCAAAAAGTTCCTTTTTCTTCTATCATTTTAGTGTAAGGCATATTTTGCTATGGTAGAAAAAAGTGTGCCCTAGATGAATGAATCCTTCTTGAATTAGCAACCACATGGATGTAGACAACCACAATAGTGGATAACCTAATTTGGATTTTTTGAAGAAGATTGAAGACTTGACAACATCCTCACTGCTACTTGCTTCATGAAGCTTCTCAAAGTGGACTAGGATAGCAACTGAATTGGGCTAATTAAAATTGGACATGAAACAAGATTGCATTGAAGATGCAACTTTGAAAGCAAGGAATGTCTAGGTGAAAATACCAAGGAAAATACACTGCAATTGTATAGAATTGTAGTTACAATAGAATTTTTATGCAATATGAAAGTTTGGAGTCAATTTTACTATATTTTTGGTCATTTTTTATTGATCAGAATGAGGCATAGTCTTCCAGGCGCCAATCGGGAAATTTTTTTTATCCCACAAAGCTAATCAGTTTTTCTATCTTCAGAAAAAGTTTCAAAAAATCATGACAAAAATTGAGACTATAGGTATTTGCCCAAAATCCAATTTGTCCCCCAAAAGAGCAATGGTCCTTCAAGAATTAGTCTTCATTTAACCAAGCTCATAACTTTTATACTAGTCATTTGGCTAAATTTATCTTAAAATTTGTCCAGTGCAGATTTGGTGCTAAAAGTGCTTCCAAAATGAAATTTGAACTTTTTGATGCGATTTTGGGGGCACTTCATTGCTATGTAATGTTGTACAAGAGACAAATTGGGGTTAAAAGTTGGAACTTTGGTCTTTACACTTGAGTTCCAAGGCCCACAATTATTACTCTTTCTACGACCCAAAAGTTAGGATTTGGTCTTAAATTGGGACTTACAAAGTTGGGACTTGAGACAAAATATGAAATGCCTTAGTTACTTAGTAGAGATGTGAATCTTTGTACAAATCCAAATTGAGTCTTACTTTAGAGAATTTTTAAATGACTATGTATAAGAATATAGTTGTTATAACCTTACATTCAAAGATGATATTTTTTTTAAAACTTGTTAAAAGAAATTCAAATATCTAAACTACCCTTTTGTTTTGAATACATGAAAATTGTATGAATGTATTGAAATTATAAAATATAAAATTATGAAAAAAATCAGGTTGGTTTCTCTCCAAGAGGCTAACATTCTTACAAAAATAATCATTGTTTTTTGGACCATCTATGTGAAATAAAGTGATGGGTTTGGGTGCTTTTACCTTATAGACAGAAAAACACAGAGTGTGTAAGAGCATCCCCACCGCACACGGCCAAGCAAGCAAACTCAGGGATTGGTCAGGTCGGTCCCATTTATTTCCCCCACTGCACACGTAGGGAATCCAAAAAGTTGGCTGGCTGCGGCCAATTGTAGACCGGACGGCCAAATGGGGAGTCTTACCCGTGCCGCGGTGTTGGGTGATTTTGTCCTTTGCTCATTTTTCGAGGTGCTTTTGGGACATTAATTGCTTCTCCATTTTTTGTGCGGGTGAGGTGGCGTTTGTAGAGGCCATATTGACTTCCTCCCCATGTTTTGAGGTAGAGTTGAGCTGAGGTGATAGCCAAAAAGGATGGCCCAACTCACTCATTGGACACGCCAATTGAGATTGGCCAGCCCCTTTCGGCCGGGTGCCCAGTGGGGAAGCTCTAAGTGSAACCGATCCCGGTATATAACGTAACCCGTGCTCCCGTTTCAATTCGGTTTTCCAAAACCCTAATCCTGTACTGTTGGTGATTAGGTGACAGTATTTTCCAGACACCTTCTTAGCAAACTTCACGTGCGACACCGATCGGACGGTAATCGACCCCATCCGCAGTCATTGCCGTCGGAGTCCAGTCGTCTTCGATTGCCACTGTTTGTTTTGCCGTAGAAACCGATCACCAAAGAATTGCACTTGAACACAAGCCAAGGCCTGCGCAAGGAAGACGCACTCATAGCACCGATTCCCCACAAGCAAAGCAGGCAACCCCGTGCGCAATCATCTCTCCACTCACCATGTACGCGATCCGTCTCTCTTCCCCTCGTCTTCCTCCAATTCGCCTCTCTTTGTAATCTTTCAATTTTGGTACTGAACCTTGCTGGAAAGTTGTGGACTTCTCTTGYTCCTTGATTCTGGTCGTGGGCGATGCCCTAGAGTCTCCATGAAGAGAAGAAGGTAAGGACGTTGGAGGGGTTGCTACAAAGCTTGGAGGTCCATTCATAGTGCGGTGTTGTGGAAGTTTGTTGGAGGGGCAGTGTTAGGGTTTGGTGTTTGTGAGGTGAAGCTCTTGGACCTGTTAGTGGTTTTATTTCATTGAATTGGGAAAATATGCAGTTTGGGTATGGGAGGAAAATGAAATTGGTCTTGGGGTTTCGGGGAATGCAGGGCAGGTGGGAAGGTGTCCTTCAAGGTCACGCTGACTTCGGACCCCAAACTTCCGTACAAAATGTAAGCCCAGACTTGCTCCACATGCCGTGATTTTTGTGAGTTGCGATTTGCTTTTTGGACATGATTATGGTTGAGGTTTGATGATCGGATTTGCGTATGTGTTGCTACGTTGCAGTTTCAGTGTGCCAGAGGAAGCGCCCTTTACCGCTGTCCTGAAGTTTGCAGCAGAGGAATTTAAAGTTCCTTCCCAGACGAGTGCCATCATCACCAACGGTATGTGAATTTCCGTTTTTTACATGGTTTGTGTTTCGTTCTTTAGTCTGGAAGGTCACTTCCTCTTCTTCCTAGTGTGCATGTGGCAATCTCTGATGATCTTGAGAGATTACTCTCTGTTTGTTGTGCGTTTTGATTTTATGCAATTAGTTGTTGCACTGAAGTTAAGTTTGGGTTCACGATCAGAACAATCATTTTTATTTTACCAAGGAAGGTTGGGTGGTCTTTCTGTGAGTCATGGTAGGATTAGTTTACAATTTTAGGCTAGTGCGTACCCGGAGRAGGAAACCCCGCGAATTAGGGTATGTTCCCTGCAAGCTTGATGCTGCGGAGACTTGCATTTGAATACCCTTGATCTCTGCTTCAGGGTGCTCTTTAAAGAACGTCATGACTCACAAATCCTATGCAGCCAAAGCAAGTATTCTTATTAACTGTCTAATTTTTTAGTAAGTAAAATAGTCTCCTGCGGGTTGACCTAATTGTCCTTTTGCTTTTATAATACCCTGGGGTCCTCTATACTTCGGATAGCACTTCGACACCTTCCACACCCTATAGAATGCGTGGTCCGCTCCGCGATTCTTCTATTCTACTGTCGCCACCTAATCTTAGGCATATGTTGTTGTGCCAGTTGATTGTATGCAATTAGATGCTGCAAAGAAAATGCATTGTCTTTCGTTMTGAGAATTATCATTTCTTCATTTTACGAAGTAAGGTTGGTTAACCTTTTGTGTGAGTCATGTTAGTACTGGTTGGTGCCAAGCCAATTAAGCTTGTTGTCCTACTTCATTAAGACTTTAGCTGAACACAAGGGTGGGCACTCCTTTTACTCGCAGATGGAGTGGGCATCAATCCTCAACAGAGCGCAGGGAACGTATTTTTGAAGCATGGAACAGAGTTGAGGTTGATCCCTCGTGACAGGGTTGGCTGCCAGTAACAAGCTGTTTTATGGTTTCACTCGGAAAAATTGTTGTTGTTTTCTACATTTGAAGATCCAGGACGGTCCTTTGCTGCGATTCAGGCATAATCTTGCCTGTCGTATAATTATGATGTAATGTCTCCTCGGTGGCTTGGATTTCTCGGCTAAACTGAGGGCAWGTTTTAAGTAAAGTGGTTTGGTGTCTCATTTAACTGAAGCACTCAACTTTGGCAGCTCACAGAGGACTTGAKGAGGTATTCAAGTCCCCTGYCTTTCCGTAATCAGTCACTTGCTCTCACTGCCTTGCAAATATAATGGGTTATCTTAAGCTTGTTATCTCACCTCTAGTTATACTTGATGTTGGTTCAAATTTTGAGCTCGTTGCTTCGACCTGACAGAGTAAACCAAAGTCCCTAAATTGTCTTCTTCCCGCTGTGAGGTCGTGAATCCACCCACGAGTGACAGCTTATTGTATTCTCACTCTTGAGATCTCGCTTGTGTTTCACTAATCTTCGCTGCAAAACATTATTCCACTTCTGTTTTGCCATCGGAGCTCTCTCTTGAAAATGGCATCAATTGCACGGTTGCTGCAACACCGATTTGTCCAATACTGCGCGACACTTAGATACCAGAGCCACACTATTTAGAACATAACGTAAACCACAGAAAGAGAAGTTTATAGGTGACACTAATTTTGTCACCTCATTATTCGGACAAAAAACTGAAGTGTGGCCGACTCCAACACTTGTATCACTGATCGTTCCAAAGAATTACTGTAGATGATGGAAAAGTGCGTCGAAGCTGAACCGAAACTCCTAGAGTTCCAGGATGAGAATCCTKACCAATGCTGAGCGTGCGTGGGATGAGTTGACGATGTACAGTACGTTACGCTTACAATCATGTCACAACTATGATGACACCTGCGTGCGGAAGTTGTCATGAATGMTTTTTAGACGATTKATTTCGCAATACACTGACGGGGTCGGAGCTTCTTCTTCGTCTTCTTGACACAAGTTCAAAACCCGGCCTGACRCACGAGAGTACCGAMTGGAGWGATTGCCTCGGTCTCACAACCAGTGAGCTTCTCTCCACCTTCCTGTCTTCCATTCTCGTGGTTTGATCTCTTCACTTGATTCCTTGTGCCGTGTGAATTCTTTCAATTCCTGCCGTGACTTGTAATTGGAGTGGTTACGGACTGTCGGGAGAATGATGAAGCTAGATTTTCGGTGTCTTCGTCTCGATCTCTGCATAAACGAGAGCAATCGAGTTTTGATACTGTGTTGGAAATTAGCTTCTGTGGGGAGTCGATGAGAGTGTCAGAGTGTGCGACTTCAACTGCAAGATGCTCTTCTTTATTGAGCCGTGCGGATTCGGAGCCCCAAATTCTAGTACAAAATGTTAGCCCTCATCTAGAGTTTTGAAGTCTTTGATTCGAAATCGCCTCTTACTAACGACTGCAATCCTTGTTCTCTGACAAACCCTGCTCGAGAATTTCTTCGTCATCGACCCTCATGCAGGATTATACTAGGGGTGTCAAGAATGCACAATTTAAGCCGCGAGGCTGTTGTTTGTTTCCGATTGTGGTCCTGCCTTTATGGTCCTGTAGCCCCTTGTAGAATCTTCAAACTCTCTTCTCTTAATCACCTCTATTCTTGCATCACAGGTCTCAAATTCTGAGATCCTGTTATTTGAATTTCAGAGTATTGTAGGGTTTCAATTCTTTGGGGTTCCATTCTTCCGTGAAATTCAACCTCGTGTGTGGCGTGATTGTTGCATGCAGGTACACAAGCTCTCCAGACTTTCGGGTTGTCAAAGCTCACGATTTCACCAATGCGACTATCTCTTTTGTTTCCTAATCTTGCCATCTGCGATTCTAGCCCCTCGTAGAACTCTGACATCCTTCCTTGGAGCGGACTAGGGTTCTCAAATCTTGATACCCCGTTATCCGCAGGTTAGAATTGACGATTGCAGTGTCGTTTGCAGGTGCCAATTGCAGAATTGTACCAAGATAGGCACTTCGGTGCGATCTGAGCTCCAATTTTGAAGGTAGCTTTGGCGTGGAATCGACACACCGTAATCCGCAGGTTAGATTATAGGATTGCAGGTTAGTCTTTCGTAATATTGCAGTTTAGTTTGTTGTTGCTTCGGTGCAATCCGAGCTCCAATTCTGAGCTTGGGCTCACGACTCTCTCTTTTCTTTCCCAATCTTGCCACCTGTGATTTTAGGCCCCTCATAGAACTTTGATATAGCTTTGCGGAGGAGAGGTCYCCATCCTCGACACCCCGGAATCCGYRGTTCAGGGTTGCAGTTTCGTTTGTTGGTAATTTGGTACGATCCGAGCTCCAACTGTGAATTCGAGTGCCATCCCTGGTAACAACGCCTCCAAAGCCGAAAAGCATGGATCCCGACCCCGCATCCATCGCCGCCTACCACCGCGACGGCTTCACCATCCTCCGTGCCCTCTTCACCCCAACCGAATGCGACCGCTTCTCCGACTACTTCACCTCCATGGTGGAGCGCGGCGGCGACGGCTACTCTGAAAACCCCGTCGATCCACTCCACCCCGACCCCCTCAAGCGCTACCCCCGCCTCCTCCAACCCCACCGCCGCGACCCCCTGGCCTTCTCCTACCTCACTGACCCCCGCCTCAGCACCGCCCTCACAGCCCTCACGGGCTCTTCCCCCTACGCCGTCCAAACCATGGTCTACTTCAAACCCCCGGGCGCACGCGGCCAGAACCTCCACCAGGACAATCTCTACCTCCTGGTCCACCCCGGCACCTGCATCGCCGCCTGGCTGGCTCTCGACGACTGCGACGAGGAGAATGGGTGCATGGTGTTCGCCCCACRCACCGCCTCTCTCCCGATCATGTGTCAAGTGGAGAAGGCGGGGTTGGAGGAGGAGCAATGGGGGAATGTGGAGACGCCGCGGCCACCAGGGAGTGAAGAAGCGCTGGTGAAGGCGTGTATGAGGAAAGGGGATGTGGTTTTTTTCAACGGGAGTGTGATTCATGGGAGCTTTCGGAATCGGAGTGAGGGGAGGTTTCGCAGGGCGTTGATCGCGCATTATGTGGCGGCAGAGGCGGAGCAGGTGGCGAAATACTATTTTCCTGTGTTTCGAATGGATGGGAGTCGTGTGSAGGGGGAGCTGGAGGAGAGTGCGATGGGGGGACCTTGTGGGGTTTACGAGGAACATGGAGTTGTGCTTTCAGGGACGTTCAAGGCACCCGAGAGAGTTCATTAGCRGCGGCGTTGGAGAGAGAATGTGGTGTGMACGTGKTGCAGTGTTTGACGATACMGTTGCTGCGAATCACTGCTTGTAAGTACTGAAATTAGGAATTTGATAAGAGATACCAAAAGGTTTTGGWCTCTGTTGATGGAAATGGAATTAGAATGGTGTGCAATTGCAACTGTGCGAGAGCTGCGACAGAATTGTGGACATGATCTGAAAGGGAATGTGATTGCAGCTTTCGGGGCGCCGGGATATGTCGTGGAGAGGGAATGTGGTCTGTAGGTGGTGCGGTGACAATGTGTGTCTGTATKGTGCATTCAAGGTGTTGTCCTCCCGGTGCTGTGATAAATCCTTGCTTCTGAATACTGTAATGAGGGATTTGATACAAATGCAAAAGGTTTTCGATTCCGTGGTAGAGTAATTGCAATGGTATGCAGACGACGAGGAAAATTCCAATCGCTAAAAGTGGCGTAAGTTTAAGAGTCTGTCCGTCACGCTTTCCACATTCATGGGGATGCAATTTCAAATGTGTGACGTGAGAGCAGCGCCACCTGAACTGAAAGGAAGTGTGGCTGGTGTGGATACTTTGTGTCAAGGACAAAGGACATCAATCAATGAGGAGAGACGTTGAATTGGTCGGGATGATGAACAGGTTTAGTTTCCAATCCACGAGGGGATCTGTGCACCACTCTTGAACCCATTTTAGATAAAACGCTCTTGAAGAGCCTTTGTATGTGAGTTCATCTCTTTCTACCACGTTATGCCACGAGTGCTCCTTCACAGGGAGACATTCCTGATGTGTTAAGGAAGACGAAGGGACCCTAGTGAAGAGTCGAGAATGTTTTGATGCATGCAACAAATGTGCAAAGGCTTGGGCACATATAAATAACATGTGCAGCTCTTTCTTAGACTGACTTGAAGAATTTCGTGATTCAATGCATCCGAATTCAAATCTGGGGCATATACCAATCCATAATGCCAAGTCCGGTTATCAAGGCAAATTTGTCATCATTCCATTGGATAGTTAGAAAAGTGTTATAAATCATAATGCAACCCCTCTTTCTACATGCTTAGATTGGGAAAAGTATAGATACAAACCTTTGTGATGAATCATTGACTAGAAGAAAAATGCATTTGCCACAATCAACTAAAATGTGACTATGAGTCCTACACAATTGTTCTACAATTAAAGTCCTTTCTATTTGCAACAAATTTGAAGTCATCGTTTTATATCATTACTGCATTGTTTAGTTGCAAAGTAGTTGTAGAATGAAGTGTAGGACTATGAGAGTTGTAACAAAGTTTAAATTTAAAATGAATGTGAACTATTTTTCAACCAATATTCGTCACAATTGTCAAGTCTACACTTTATGGAATCAGCCTTGTCAATCTGTAGTTGCCATTAGAAGAAAACTGAAGCCTGAGAAGGGCCACCTCAGTGTTGTTCCCAAGCCTAGTTACGTTTGTGTGAATCATGTTTTTGAAGGCAATGAACAATGGAGAGCAAGTTCAGACATGAATAATTCTTGTGTTTCGTGCTAGTTATTTCATGGCGGCAAATACCAATAAGAGACATGTCATGTCTCTCAATTTTCTCCATATTCACATACTAAATGGCCACACATTTCCACATTGAATGTCAATGTAAGAATCTTATATTTCATGAGACATTTCATAACAAGTCTTTCTTACCAGTAGTCCAAAAGTGTACCCCTATTCATTTTGAGGAGCATGCCTTGCAACTCCCCAAATGGCCCCTACAATTGCAGTCCTAGCTTTGTTGGGTTTGCAAATGTATCCCTCCTAATCGCAAACCTATCAAATCCATCCTCCTTTTCTGCAACCCAAATTCTCTTTTGAAGTCGGGGTGAACTAGCCCACCTACTCAGCCACTCCAAGTCATTCCAAATGTGCAAACAAAATAAAAAGTCCCCTATTTGGGACTTGATTAATTTACCTTGAACACCTCTCATCACTAATTTGGGGCCTTTGATTGCAAATATGAATTCAAAATTTTCAAATTCTATCATTGCAAAATTTGCAAATTCATCATCTAAATTCCGGAGCCAATTTGGTGGTCAAAATTTTTATTCCAAAAAGACATAGGATGACATGGCCTGAATTGGGTGCACCAAAAATGGAAGGCCAATTCTTGGCCTAGGGGCCAATATTAGATTTCAACTAAAAAGATTTATTCCATAAAATATTATTTTTTTCAATAAATTTGATTCGTTGGATTTTGTACAACTAGCCTAAAGGAAAATTATCCTAACTTTTAGGTGTAAAGCAACCTTGAAATTTCAATCTCTCTCTCTTTTTTTCTAAGTTTTTCTTAATCGGACCAATTTCTTAGCCTCAAAGCCTTCTTATATGGGAGAATTGGTCTTTGTTATAATCTTATTCTAATGCATAGTTGAGGCTGGCCTTTAATCCAAAAGGAATTGAAGTTTTGCTTGAAGAGGAATTGGCCTAGCCTCTAGGTATAGAGCGGCGCTAAGACTCTCACGAAGAACACTTTGAATATCAAGTGTGAGAATATCCTTACAAAACTACACAAGAATCTTAAAATATTTGGATGAATGAAATTGAACATGTCTATTATTGGATACAATGGCATCACGAAGAATAAGACCAGGGTCATTGCAAGAAACATCGGCCCTTTCCTCCGTCACAATGAGAGTGGCTCTCTTGTCCTCTACTATAACTTTTGAATAATGAATCCAATCCAAAAAATCAAAAAATTTGTTTCTAGATGTTGTGATTGTTATTGTATCCCTTATTTTTCAAAATTTTCAAAAATTCATTTTATATTTAAAAGTCATATTTTGGAATTTAGTGTTTTGAATACAAAATAGTTGTTTAAACTAATTATTTTTGGCTGAAATTTTTGTGGTATATCTTTATAGTAGGCATACATGTCCCTACTGAAGGGCATCTAAAAATACACTATTCTATGTCCTCCACGTTCGTGCAAATAGGCCTTCCTTGCACATGCACTTGTAAACAATAAAAATGGTTATGACTTTGTTTTTTTGGTCAAATCTCATCACCATCTAGTCTTCACAAATGGCCAATTTTTATTTTCTTTGAAATTTTTATTTTCTTATTTTTACAAATTAAAATGTCAAAGTATGCATTTTTTGTGACCTATTCTTGGACATAAAATTTTGGATAGAAAAGGGGTAGATTGAGATTTTAATTTATAATAAACCAACAATAGTGAAACTAAAAAAACTAAAAACCACTCATTTGTGAGGACTTGATGGTGATGAGATTTGACCAAAAAAACAAAGTCATAAGCATTTTTATTGTTTATAAATGCATGTGCAAGGAAGGCCTATTTGCACGAACATGGAAGACATAGAATACAATATTTTTAGATGCCCTTTTATAGGGACATGTACGCCTACTATAGAAATATACCTCAAAAATTTCAGCCAAAAATCACTAGTTTAAACAACTTTTTTGTATTCAAAACACTAAATTCCTAGATGTGACAAATTAACCCCTAAAAGCCCAAGGGGTTTGGACAAAACACAAATGTGTTATAAAATATACATTCTATAACTTTTTTGAAGTTTGCATCAAAGAAGTTTATGTGAAGCACAAAAAGTAGAAGATATCCGTATGGTCAAAATTATAAAATTATTTTCAGATTCTCTTCAAATGAATTTTGAAGATATAACTTCAAAAATTCACCAAAAATACAATTTCTATCTTTAACACTTGAATTTTTTTTTGATTGGTCAAAATAGTGGTTTCTACTGCATCGTAAAAAAATGCATACGATCTAGTCATAAAAATTTCAATTTGTTCCTCAAATAGTAATTTTTTCAACACTAGAAAATTCTAAACACATTGTGCTATTTCTCTTATAATATTTTTTTGACCGTAGTGATCTTATTTTTGAATATAAATACTGAAAGACAACCCAAAAGTTTCAAGGAAAAAAAAAAAAAAATTCAAAAAAAAGTTTTTTTCTGCCCAAAGTCCGGCAGCGACCAAAAAATGGTCGTTTGAGCGCTTAGGGGTTAATAAAATTGACTTTTAAATATAAATTGAATTTTTAAAAATTTTGAAAAATAAGGGATACAATAAAAATCACAACATCTAGAAACAAATTTTTTGTTTTTTGGATTGGATTCATTATTCAGAAGTTATAGCAGAGGATAAGAGAGCCTGTTACAAAAGTGTCCACAAAATGCACGGTGCTTCTTACAATGATCCACCACAGTTATGTTAGAGCGGAGGTCAAGCACTTCGTCAAAATTGTAAAAGTGGTCATTCTAATTTCAACCAAGATTAATCCCTATAAGCCCAAGGGGTTTGGACAAAATACAAATGTATTATAAAATATAAATTCAATAAATTTTTGAACTTTGTGTCAAAGAAGATTATGTAAAACAMAAAAGTTAAAAATATCTGTACGATCAAAAATTAAAACTTGACTATTTTCAGATTCTCTTCAAATGAATTTTGAAGATATAACTTCAAAAATTCACCAAAAAAATTCAAATTCTATCTTTAACATTTGAATGTCTTACTGATTGGTCAAAATTGTGGTCTCTATTGATTTGTGAAAAAATGCATAAGATATGGTGATGAGAACATCAACACTTTCTCCAAATAGTAAGTTTTCCAACACTAAAATATTCTAAACACATTGTGCTATTTCTCTTATAATTGTTGTTTGACCATAGCGATTTTAGTTTAGAATATAAACATTGAAAGACAACCCCATAGTTTAAATAAATAAAAAATGAAAAACAAGTTTTGATCTCCCTAAAAATTCTACCCGAAGTTGGGCAGCGACCAAAAAATGGTCGCTTGAGCGCAAGGGGTTAATATTTCAAGAGTATCGTTCATTGCAGCTGTTACATTGCATTATTTCCACCAAACCTTCTGGACATCAGTGTGAGCAAGGCAATACAACTCGTCCAACAAGCAAGTTAGCACCGTCTCCCATCACAAGATACATAAATATGTAAAATTCATCGCCTGGTTAGAAGTATCACAAGTACACATTTTGCTTCCCCGTACTATCGGAAATCAATCCTCTTCCAAATTAATTGAATCGCCAAACTTTCCATACAAGGCTTTCTTCAAATCAGCCATTTTTGCAAGGACTTCTGCCTTCTCCTCCTTCAAACTTTCAAGCTCCTGAACATTCACCTCTTTCAAAGCCTCCAGTTTTGAGTCCACCTGAACCCGGTAATCCAGAGCAAGCAATGTTAAGGGACACCAATTCACGYGTTGCATCAATCAGAGTGCATAAATACACCGCAGCTAATACATGATCGACAATCAGCTTGGCAAACATTGTCAACCGAAACCCTCATATTTCAAGCTTTCATGAGAATATGGGAAACCCAAATCTTAAAACACAGATTCATACAAAAGTGTAGGGGATATCTACAAGGGGGAAAAAATGAAAATGAAAATGAAAATGAGTGAAAGAAACGAGAGCAACTTGTGCAGATTTTCTGTTTGCAAGAAATTTGCGACTATCTAGAGTAACGGTACCTCATCAACCGGCAAGTGGCTGAAAACCTCCCCAATCAGGTATCGCACTTCTGGATCGTCTGCTAATATGAGCTCATTGCTTGCGTCCTCTAGATTATCTGTCATATCCTGTANCAAACATTGTCAACCGAAACCCTCATATTTCAAGCTTTCATGAGAATATGGGAAACCCAAATCTTAAAACACAGATTCATACAAAAGTGTAGGGGATATCTACAAGGGGGAAAAAATGAAAATGAAAATGAAAATGAGTGAAAGAAACGAGAGCAACTTGTGCAGATTTTCTGTTTGCAAGAAATTTGCGACTATCTAGAGTAACGGTACCTCATCAACCGGCAAGTGGCTGAAAACCTCCCCAATCAGGTATCGCACTTCTGGATCGTCTGCTAATATGAGCTCATTGCTTGCGTCCTCTAGATTATCTGTCATATCCTGTAAACACACTCAGGTAATCATCCAAACCCTAAACAACCAACCGTGGATAAATTTTTCACGACCTCCACCATTCCCTGATTGTGATGTGGATAGATTTTTCACAGTAGGACAGAAAGGTGTTATCACAAAGGCAGGAGACACATATAGATCCGAAATAGACCCTTAACAAAAACTGCGGGTGCATCCACTAACAAGCGCAAGGGTTTAGGGTTTGATAATAAGCAATTCATACCTTCTTGGCCTTAATGTCGTCCTCGAGCTCGTGAAACTTGTTRTTGAGGCGACCAAAGAGATTGATATTCTGCTGGTCTTCCCATGTCACTTCGGTCTCCACGCCGTCTCCCTGTTGCCACATTCACAAGAACTAGGAAATTGGTCCTATCCAGAACAAAAGAGAGCAAACTATAGTAACGATCTGAACAATCACAGAGCAACAATCACAGAGCACAAAAACAAAAACACCAGCACAGAAACACCCGAACCCTAAAAATCCACAAGCAAAACCATCAGAGCTTCCAAACTGGAAAGAAACGATTGTAAGTTACCTGTTGCATCGTGTTTGCACAACCTGAACTCCGTTGGGCTTCTGCGACACAAAACCCGTCACAGAGGGTCTTGCAATCTCTGATCGGCAAATAGAGTTTCCCAGGGCGGAGACAACAAGGGCTTTCGTTTTCAAAATACAAGAAGTGGGAGTGGTGCATAAGAGTGTGGAAGAGTGATATAACAGAATATACCTTCAACTGAAAGATTCACGTTCTGTTTTTCCTTGGCCGTCCTATAAGTAAGTGTAATTAGAAATCAATGGAGTACATTTTCATATGTAAAAAATAATTGTACCTCGACAGACCCAATTTTCTAATCAATTCAAACATTGAAGGTATAGAATAAGAGATGTAAAGGTTGGAAATTGATGAAGGGTTTGTCCAACTACGAAAATTGCATGAGAAACAAAATGAAATACATCCCATTAGATTAGTTGCAACATTATAAATCCAACTTAACATTCAATTTCAAAGTTCTCCTATGGTGTTTGAAATTGTTTAAAATARTTTGTGGTAAGGATTTTCTATCGTTTCTAATTGCACAATAGAAATGGCCTACCTCAAAAGCACCAAATCCTAAATTTAGATTTGTACTTAATATTAGAGGTTCTTAAAATATATGAGAAATGTGCACTTTTAGAATGTACAATTAAAGTTGGGTGTGATTTGATAAGAGAAGAAAATATTCTTTAATACTTACCCTATAAAGGACTTAAGGTCTCTCATTTTTGACACTTTAAAAAGATTTTCTTTTAAATATAATGTGGAGGAATTTTTTGGAATTAACTCATGAATAAAAAATGCAAATTTAAAATCTTAGATAATATTTGTGCAAGAAAAATCTACAACAACTATCATCAATATTTTTAAGAGAGGTTGTTTGCTTTGTTTTGTTTGTTACACTAAGATCTCTTCTATTGTGGGTCCCTTGTTTGCATTCTTGGTACTGTCAAAGAGCACTCGGGGAGGAGGGGTGTACAAGCTCGGTTTTTGTGACATCCTTGACTCTCACAATGAAAAAGCTATGGAATTTTTAGATATTTTTTACTTTTAAAAATTAAAAAAATTCTTTCACATTTATTTTGGTTGTTGCAATGACATAACATACACTAGTCTATACATTAAATTAGGTTGTTTGTTCTGTTTGTTTTGTTTGTGACAAAGGAATTTTGCGTTGCCTAGTCACATTCTTAGTATGGTTGGAAAGTTCTTAATTTTAATTTAGGGCCGCTTCACACTACGGCACAAGGTCGAGAGTCCGTCAATTTCAACCAATCAAATTTCAGAAACCCAAGAGTTTGGCCTCTCGACCCTTCACACTATGCGGCACAGCCCAAAGTCCGTCGCCCTCAAAACTGCCTACATGGCAGCCAAATGCCTACATGGCAATGGAATTCGACGGACTCTCGATCAAAGTTTGGGTCGCCATTTTTTGGCGACCCAAACTCCCTTGCGCGCGCACCCCGCTCTGTCGTGCAAACCTGCGGAGAAAGCTTCGCGGAAAAGAGACACTAATCGCCAACGCATGCGATCCCAGGAAGACTGAATCCTTCATGCCTTCACTCAATCTCTGAGGTGCATCCTTGATCGCATTATCCGACTTTCAAAAAAATCCCCAGTTCACTTCATGTCTTCATCTCGCTGGATCATCAGTKKCAGAGCCATCACAACTCATTTTTCACGGAGCACTACAGTAGTGCAACATTTGCATCAAATGTGATGGTACCCATAAGAGGGATCGGATGTCAAGGGTTTGGATAAATTCGCCGCAAGCTGAGCTACCCATGTGCTGGTGACAACGAGGTCAGGATTCGGAATTTGGGTCGGATCTGAAGGTGAGAAATTGTCGAGTCCGCGAGTCTTGTGATGGGGAAGAATATAATGGGCGAATTCGCTTCTGGAGTTGGGTTCGCAGTATTGAAGTGGTTCTCGTCCACTTGGTATAGTTTTTGTATCGGGAAAGCGCCCGGGATGCTGTGTAGCGGTAGATTCTCTCGTGGCTATGGTGTTAACATTTTAGGGGTTACTGGTGGTGGTGGTGGTGCAGTTGCGCAGTTGCGCAGTTGACTGAGGCGTCGGGGTCGGGGCGTACTGTCATTGCGAGCATTTGTGTGATCTGTGGGTCCAGACTGGCTGCCGGCCGGTTAGGGATCGAGCTTCCCCTAAATAAGCTGGCAATTTGATTCACGGACGACAGGGTCGTGTCAATGGCGTTTATCTTGCGGTACCGCCACTAGTGAGTTTTTGTATTTTGCATGCTTGGAGACATTCTCTTGACTCCCAAATGTTTTTCGCAGCTCAATTTGGATTTAGGTCGTGGTGAGATTGTCTATCGAAATGGAGCTTTGGCAATTATATAGGTGTTAATAATCTGCATAGGAGGGGGAGTTTGTGATAATGTTTAGCAGCAAATCACTAATCCGTTCTTCAACACAAGTAACCTGCGTTACAACTAGGTGGTTGGATATGCCGATTGGGGAGAGGCTTGCACAGGAGTAATTGACAKGAAGGCTGCTGGAATTGGAAGAACACTGTCTMGGTTTGKCAATCAAAAATTTAGGTTCCTCATAAATTAGGGTTTGGGTGGTGCAGTGTTTCACTTTGAGTGCTTGCGTATCTGCAGATTTTCAATGGGGAGGTGGTGTGAGCGCTGAGGGCGTGGGTTTGGAAGCGATCTGRGCTAGAATGGAGGCTCTTCATGTCGGTGGTGGGAGGCCACGGGCCTCGCACTCCCAATCGTCCTCTTACTCGCACTCGCATGTTGTGCCGCCTGCTCCAGCAATGGCGCCCGCAGGTTCCGCGGATAGCGAGAGCATGCGTGGCGTGGACAGCAATTTGGCAGCCCTTTGTGAGCATGTGCAAGTGGAAGGATGGAAGTCCAAGGCTTTCTCGGACATTGTTGTCAAGGCAATGGGACACACTTTTCACCTACACCGCTTGCTTCTCTCTCGCAGYTCCTACTTTAGGTAATTTTTACGTCAGGGAGTTCTCATCGCTTGCTTCTTTTAGATCCCTGAAGGATCRAAAGCTCAAAATTGAGCCTTAGCCGTTTGGAGTAGGTCATACGGGGACATTCTTCTGTTTTAATGTTATGTGTTTCTTWACCAACACATGCATTGTTCTGCCCTGTTTCTGGTGGTATAAAGACTGGCCCTATCTGAATTATATTTCTCACGSTAGGATTAATCAAATTGGATTCATGGATATTTTTCACAATACGATCAATCTAATATGGGGCAAATTCTTTTTCATTGTGATTTAGTGACGGTTCACCGAATTACTGCATTTTTATGTTCAGTTGGTTGCATCCAGGAATATGCTCCAGGGTCCGTGGAAAGAGGCTGGAGCTCCTGAAGTGACATTGCATATAGATGACGAGAATGTGAACGGAGAAGCTGTGGCTACTGCGTTAGCGTACTTGTATGGGCACTATCCAAAGTTGGATGATAGCAATGCCTTTCGAGTACTTGCAGCTGGCTCTTTCCTCGATCTTCAGGTAACCTCATCATCATGAACGTCTTCGATTTCGACCTGCTTTAGACGTGCTGTTTTTTTTCTGTTTCTGGTGCGTGTATATTAATCATCTTGCTATGCTGTTGTTAGAAACTCATTTGATCAGTTCGTTTTGAAGTTTGTCCTGTACTAAATMTGWAGAGCCAGTTTGGAGTTTGTTCAGGGTCTCAGTCCATTTTCTTACCAAATGTATATTGAGTGTTTGCAGCACTTACTACCTACCAGAAAGATAAAGGGAATTTCACAYAACCCGAATTTTTAGAACTCATCGTGAACTGTCTTTGCAGGATTTGTGTTCGCTCTGCACAAATTTCATCATTTCCGAGCTTTGGACTGACAATTTTCTCGCTTACCAGGTAAGTCTTAGATGTTCAGGCCAAGTTTCAAAATTTAGTTCCTAAACCAATGAGAAGTCCGAATTGGGCCTCGTTTTTGTTGGCAGCCTTAACTAAGTCATACGGGGAATATTTTTACCCAATTTATTCACCATTACACAGGCAATGTTCTTCACTGATCCGGGAGGTTCAAATTTTGTTCCTATTGGAATTAAGATTTTCACTACTTGATCAATCGAATTGGTCGTCCTATAACCTTGAATCTTTGGCTCTTTGGGGGCTAAACATGACTTTATGGATGGCTGGGTGGTTAATATCTAAGAACCTGGTCTTTATGCAGACTTATATTGTATTATTTACATTTGCTAGTACCATTTACCGATAGTGTTAACATTTTCTCGTTGGGAGACAGGCTTTTGCGGAAAGCCAAGACTATGGAGTATATGGTGAAAGGGTGCGCAAGGCATGTTGGGGCTATCTTTGTCGTGGTGGAGCTGTTGAGCTTCGGGAGGTCAGTTCCTAATACAACTGCCGTGTGTTTGTGTTTGTGATTGTAGTATTTAGTCGTTGTGAAAGGGAAACGCTAATGTTTTGAGATCAATGTGAATTTACATCCCCAAATTCGGTGGTCCCTGCAGATTCTTCCAAAGCTTTCAACGCAAACTTTGCAGAAACTATTGACCTCTGATGAGCTTTGGGTGTTGAGTGAAGAAAAGAGGTGCGCTCTGAGTCCCTCATSCCCTGTTTTTCAGTGATAGCTTGACCGATTTAGCGAAGTGACTTTGTGGTTGGAATAAAACTGACAGTCTCCAGCGTGAATAAATTTATCTAATTCTGAAGTTTCACCCCACAAAGCTAGTCTCTAGTAGTTGGTTTTAATTTCATTTTACGGTATGTGGTGTTTTGACCGCAGGTTTGAGCTTGCACTGTATGTCTTGATATCTCGTGGCGTGGTGCTCGAGATGCCCCAGCTGCCAAGCGCTGCTGATTCAAAGGGATCCTCTATGACTGAGACCCCTGCTCTAGAGAGTTCATTTTGGTCTGCACACCAGGAYCAGAAACTTGAAGGGCTTGATGACAAAGTTCCTACCAGGTTAGCTTAAAATTAGTTTCATAATCAGGGTTTTGCTGCTGAGKATTTTTAGCTTGTGCTGTATGTTTATTGTTTCCATGCGTACTWYAATAGTGTCACATTAGCTTGCATCAGGTTATTAAAGTAGACATATTTATACTGGTTGGAATTTGAGCTCAGGTCGACGTCAGATGAAATGGTGAGTCCTGTAGCGGTGGAGGGTGTACCAGAAATGACTGAGGTGACAAAAAGTATGCACGATATTCTGTTTGAACTTGCTGATTCAGCAGTTACAAGTTTTTCTGCTGGGTTTTCTTCTCCTACAACTTCCTTGAGTTTGGACTCCAGGAATTCTTTCCGCGCCGATCAAAGCCCACGAGCATTATCAGCGTGTATGTATGATCACAGTTTGGGGTCTTCGAATGGAAAACCTCTCAAGGAAGTAGACCCTTCACAACCTTTTATCGAGATCCACAAAAATGGAGAAGCCTGCACAAGTGGGGATACGTGCTCTAGTCCCGTTCAATTAAACTTCTCCAGTGTTGAGCCTGGCTTTTGTGGAAGGTTTGGTTATGAAGAAGCCTGGAATCCCCCTCGAAGTGGTGACCAGGTTGGTAATGGGCCTTGCTCACCGTCACCCGAGACGACCCCGTCTTCCCCAAGGTGCGAATTTCAAACCRTAGGTTAATGCTATGTTTTGGATGCCCACTTCCAGTTCTATACCATGAGTTCCCCTAGTCGTATTCAACACCTGTGTCACTRTCCCTCTCGTTCAGCTATTTTTTTAAGCGTTGCAAAGARCATTGTATGCGTTGGTCGAAATACAATTAAGGTTGGACAAAAGAATGCCCTTYTATTGCCCACTCGAGACTTGCTAAGGAAATATGAGGACCAATTTGGKCTTCTTGGTCGTTAGGGGGGCCAAGATAAACGTTAGTGAAGATCTACTTATCTACAGTTCTCTACYGATTCTAGTGATGTAAAATTTGGTCTCATCTAGATTATTTTTTTCACAATACGATCAGTCAATTTGGTTGTTATATGATCATGAATCCGTGATCTTTAAGTGATTGATCATTCCAAACTTTAGATGAATTATTCTAAACTTTATGAACCAAGTGTAGTAACCGGAGTGAAAGATAATGTTCCTTCCTTGGCATTATTACCTCTTTTTTTATGTCTGTGAAACAGAGTTTGGTTTAGATGTCAATCCTCTCTCTTGATATTTCTGATCCGGCTGTCTTGTGTCCATGGCACCAGGGATAGTACATGCGCTACGCCTTCATGGGGTGGGCGAGTGGTAGAGAGGAAAGCGAAGAAAGCCTTTCCCAACAGTGGGAATTGGGGCATTGCAGAAGATTGGGAGGCTTTYTTAGGAGTGTTCGAAGGTGGAGGTGTCTTGTACTGTCATATGACATTTGATGATTTGCTCTATATGCGAGGCCGTCTGGAGGAGCTTGGTTTCCCGTGCAAGTCAGTTGCCGACAGCTTRTGGTTGCAGGTACGATACTTATTTTTCATCATATTTGTCTCCATAGTTCAAATAATTTCAATTCACTATTTACTTATTGGACATGAGGATGGACTTTTGGCATACTCTTGAGTTCGTTCTCCTTTCTTATCGATGTTGGTTATTGCAGACACTTTTACGGCAGCAAGTGCTCACAATCGCTGCCGAAACCTGTAGAAACTGCTGTCTCGTGTATGGAAATTGTAATTGTCGCCAATTCAACCCAAGTTATACGCATGCGAGGATACCAGGTTTGCATTACAGAGAGGACGGTCAGAATTCAGGGCCTGTGCCAACTGGAATTTTTCCGGGGGCGGAGGGGGTTGGTGGCAGCGTCGGTGGCGGAGTGGGTGCCAGCTCACAGTCCACTGGTCGAGTCCATGTTCGCACTTCAATGGATGGTTTGGCRGGAATTGGTCGAGGAACAACGTTTGGACCCCCTGGCAGTTGGCCAGCTCCTCGATTTCTGTACATTCCTTCCTTGGGGGCTTATGGTGCAAGAGGGACACCCCAACAAGGTGGAGTTGGAAATAGTCAAATGGACCTTGTTGGACGTGATTTACCTGCCGCCCTTAGTGTACCTGCCGATGGCACCACGCAAGGAGGGACTGCCTCAAGTAGTGTTGTAGCTTCTGATRCCACCTCAAGGGCTGAGGATTYATCAAAACCTGCAAGCATTGATGCAATGTTGAGCAACATGAGCATTTCCAAGGGTGTTACCCAGGATCTTGCTGCTGCAAGAGAATGGGAAGGAGGTGAAGGTGGTTCAATCCTTTTGGATTTGAATACACCTTTGCGAAGCTTTCCTCCGTTCCGGTTTGGGTAAGATAACTGAACTTGCACATGCTGCTTGCATATCATGTTCATATATGTTGATGCATTTTGTGTTTTTTATGCTTTTGCAGATCAAACTCAAAACGTGCTAATTTGGATATTAGAGTCACCCTATAAGTAGTGGCGTTTCACCCTCCTTTCGACCTCCAGTTTGAATGCATGCAACCTCTGGCGTTGAGAACTCTAACATGAGCTTGTATATTACGAAACTTTTGCAGAGTTGAATTTGAAGATGTGCATCGCCTTGGGGATGGTCAGTCCAAGCATTCCCCAGAAGCTTTCTATGCTGGTTCTTTGTGGAAGGTGAGAATCAGAGTGTTTCTACTTCCTGCGCATGTTCACTCAATTTTGAAGTAAAGGTTTGCTTGTCTTCAATTGGCATCGGATAAGCCAACTTGCACATTGAGTTATTTTGTCATAAGATGTGGACTAGTTGGTCGCAAGAAAGAGGTCTTGAAATATTTTCCTTTGCTTCTCCCTATCTCCAGACGGGAATTAAGAATTTGGTGGTCTTCCGATGGAACAGGTCAGCGTGCAAGCCTTCAATGACGAAGATCCAAGAGGAAGGCGCACTCTTGGTAATCAGCATCCATCAACTTCTCAGACTATCATAACTATTTTAACTTCTGATGCTCGAAAATGATGCTTAGAATTTGRTTATTGCTGCCAGCGGCTCATAATTGAGTGAAACGTCTGTGTTGCAGGTCTTTTCCTCCATAGGCGCAAAGCTGAGGACGTTGGCCCTTATAGAAAGGTGGGTTTCCGACACTTCAGAGGGATGTGAAGTTCATAAARATTCTCCGTTCTCTTGAAATTGTGATGGGGAGTTCATACGGATCTCACTTGTCATGTGTGGAGGAGCAAGTGCATAATGTTGTTTGTGCTTTGTTAATGAGAATATCCATGCCATGCTTAAGATATTGGTTACTTCCCAGAATATTCTAAGCATCATGTTGAACTGTTGTGGGTCTAGGTTTCCTTTTACACCGACACCAGAGAAAAAGTAACGGCACGCTACCAAGTAAGCTCTCAATCACGCCCTCGAGGAAATTCCAGTTAGAAAATGTATTCTTACATTATTTTTTCTTTGTACAACGATGAATTCTGTACGCKGACGAAAGACCTGGATTCAAAGTGCATACTTCATTTTCTAGAGGAGAGTGAGAAGTAAGTGATCATTTACAAGACTTCCATCAGARAAATTGCAGTTTTAATGTGTGCTTTCCTGYCTTCCCTTGCAGCTAATCTGTCCCGCCAAGCGGGGCGTGATTCCGCTTGGCAGTCTCACTCAGGCGGGTACACTGTTACCRAAGGCACCCAAAGGATGGGGCTGGCGAACGGCGTTCTTATTTGATGAGCTGCCAGACCTTCTGCAAGGTGGATCCCTTCGAGTGGCAGCTGTTGTACAACTTGTCTAATCTGCAACCTGCTAGGACAACCAATTTCCAGACACTTCCCGGGTCCCAAGACCTGAGGTGGTGTGTTGTCAAGTCAGTGGTGACCCCTCTTGCACCGATTGGCGTGCAATAATCTGTTAGGATTTTGTTTTCGTTAGCTCAAACTCCTCAAAGAGACTGCCCATAGATTCGGATCAAATCATGACATTTTATTACTTTTTGTGAGGATTAATATGACATACTAAATTGGGAAGCTGCCCACGTTCTGTAGCTGCGAAACTATTTCCTGTCATCTTTTATCAGTGCAACTACTCAAAATGTGCAGATCAATATGTAGAGGTCAACCCGAAACCTAGAGTCCACGAAGCCTTACATCCGTTTGCATTGCGCTTCATCTACGTGTTTGTATACAGCTGAAGGTGTTCGTGAAGTATTCCAATGCTGAGGTATTTAAGTTTTGTGCAGTCTTCAGTTTGCTAAAATTGTGAGGGGGGGCATGCGCACCTTGTATGGAAGAAGGTCAATGCGCAATGTTTTAAGTACGTTTCCTCATCAGTGCCCAATGATTTATTTTCTGGGTACTTAGAATTTTATACTTGACCCAGAGCAAATGCTTCTGGAGATTTGCAACGAGTCTGGCCTTGAAACCGACGAGAACCTATTCCCAGAACTGTCTCACATTATCGGTACCCACAGCAACCACTCTATGGCTCAAATCTTATTCAATCACTATGATGTGCAAGCATGCCTTGGCTATAACTCGCATTATGTGCCGGGCCACTGAGTGAGCATAGGGTTAGTCTGGTCATTTATAGAAGTCTACAACCTCCCAACTTTGAAATTTTCGTATGAATTCCATTCATAATAATTAAAATATGAACTTAACAACTTTGGCTATTGGATCCCAAGATCCCTCCAAAATCACTGCTCCGTCTCTTAAAATACTGAAAGTGACGCAACTGAATGTATCCTCTACCTTGAATACAGGGTAGCATAACARACAAATACCACGCCACCATGAAATATGTCAATCAAGGGAATATCTCAAACCCTGGAAGGAAAAAGAGCTCTGGCAAAAAATAATACAAAAATAGTGGGTCTGAATAAACTCCGAACCCACCAGGAACGTCACGTTCTGTGCAGTTAAATATCCGTGTCTGTACAATGTAAATTACCACCTCAGACGTCAGTACTAACCAGTAGTACTAAACCAACTGAAGGCTTCATTTACAGAAGTGTTCTCTACCTAAAGAAACAGAACCAAGAGCGGTGCCACTTCATTATGAGCACTAGTAATGTTTTTTGACATAGTACAAAATTAACAAGGAGGAGACCAACACGTTGGCTAGGAAAAAAGAGAAATCTCCACCTCTTGTGCTATAAGCTTACTGTTCAATGAAGTCGAGATAAATCACAGAATACGGTCAGCCTGGGAGGGTAGCCTCTTGAACAAGTTCAAAGGCACAGAAGGAAGAGGATCACGAAACCGCGGGTGCCGCAACGTGTAGATTCCCAGCAGTACTGCCACCACTTGGAAAGGTGTCACGTACAGAACTATGGCTGATATCAAGCAGAATGCGATAAATACTGCACTCGCCCTGCACAGGCAAGCCAATGTTATCATTAGTAAATACTTGCGGAACTCATAAGGTAGGAGCACCCAATGGTGTTAGTGTACCTAATGGTGTTAGATTCTATGTGGTGCATTGATTTTAGAATATAAATGTAGGAAGACTAAAGATAGCTTATCATTTAGGTCAAATAGAATAAGCTATCTATGATCTACCTACAAATTAAGTTCCAAAATAACTACCATTTGTAGAAACTGACGCCATTAGGTACAGTGACGCCATTGGGTGCTCCTACCTTAGTGGGGAATTGGTTTTCCTTTGAATTCTAGGCAGGAAAGACATGCCAGTGACTACACACTTCCGATTCTCGATGCACTCACCGCACACTAATGSATGCAACTAGATATTTGTTCACTTGTAAGAAGGTTCCATTCTTGTGCACTTTTTTCAAATGTTCATGAACTGTAGACTTGCAATCTTAGGGCTAGTGAATGGAAAGCACTAGTTTCTAATAAACTTTCGAATATTAATCACAAACTGAATTATAAATCACAGTATGTACTTGAATATTTTAAGCCATTCTTCGTCTGAAAGTTTGAAGACTCAACCGTCAATAGTTGTAAGCAGTTTCAAATCATTTTAGAATGACTTCGAATTTGCTAAGCCAATTGAAAACTGGGTGTAGAGTCAATGGCATGGTTACGATATTTAATTTGAATTTGTTAAGTGAATTGCAGAGGTTTTGGGGAGGACTAAAGTTGCATACCTTGGATCACGCCAACTGAGCAAAGAATGGATCTTCTCACCCATGCTGGCAAGGTCACCCAGCGCATTTTGTATCCGACCAGCCACACCTCGAAGCCTCTCATATCTGTACTTCAAGACCTGAAAGTGTGCCATTTCGCACTTCAGTTTTGATATTTTGTGAAGATAGACATTCGACGAGAGAAGGTCATYCAATGATTGAACTGTAGGAAATGAAGAGGGACTATAGAGGGTGTGAATGTACTGACCTCTTGAGCTCTATTGGCTGGAACAACATTGAATTCTTCCTCCAGCTCATCAAGGTCACCAATATATTCTCCTTGTGAGAGCTTGGCATCCATAAAGGGCGGCGTTCGTGATCGGAAACGATAGTTCCAAGACCCAATCAAGAACATATACAGGAACACCGTGGGCAGGAAAAGCTCTGGGTACCACACAAGAATCAAGTAAAGAATATGGACAAGCACAGTGGTGATGGGGCTCTTCCAGCTACAGATGTCGGTGAACCAGTTCATCACAGCCAACACTCCATTCAGCACACCCTGCCAAGTACAAAGCAAGTTTAGTTTCATAATGCAAGTATTACAACAAGCCATATACGTGTCTGTATGCGTGTGTGTGTGTGTGTAACATAGTTCTTAGCATTCAATGACGTCACTAAGAAAATCAATTTAGTAAATCCAAACATGTACTGTGCAGGAAACCCTTGAATCCAACTCTGACAAGGCATGTGCACTTAAGTCTACCTTATATCTTATCCCCAATACAGCTTTCAAACATCGCTAATATATCTAACACGGAAACAACAGCTAAGAGGGTAAACGGCCATCCATCCCCTTTTCCTAATACATTCCATGATGACTTCTCTGCAAAAATCGCTTGACAAGAATTTGAACTTCTTTTAAAAAGTCATGTGCACTCCTAACAAAGTCAGTAATCTAGAAGTAAGAGCATACCATTATCCTGTAGTAATTGGCTTTGCTCCTCCKC
The DNA here is from genome assembly GCA_006891605.1 of Pleurozium schreberi. Taxonomy (NCBI): domain Eukaryota; kingdom Viridiplantae; phylum Streptophyta; class Bryopsida; order Hypnales; family Hylocomiaceae; genus Pleurozium; species Pleurozium schreberi. Next base: position 52,741 of record VACF01002240.1, read on the forward strand.
ATACTCCAACGCTCAGCCTCCGTGTCCAACATAAACTGGACAACCTCCTGCCTCAGAGGAGGTTCAGAACGCATCAAGCGCAGTGCCACGATGTTCATGGCAGCAACACGGAGACTCTCCATCTGCCTTGGATCCAGAGGGTAGAAGTAGTGCATTCGAGGCAACTGAGGCTGAAGGTACGCGTGCATCAGATTCACTGTCGATGCACATGAAAACCGAACTGCAAGCTCCAGCTCGCCCATTTTCTTCACTCCTTGAGGAGTTACAACCAGCAAGGGGTAAGCATTAGTATATACACGATCGCTCTCCAGGGTGGAAAGCCTGATTCGCACCTTCCCAATTGGTAAATCTTTCACCATCCCTCCAGGTCCTACCGGAAGCGTGTGGCTGCATTATCCAAAGCACAAGATCAAATTGTAGACATGACCCGTTAGAGAACACAGAATTGAAGCTAATGCCTGAACGGTCAGCATTCTATTATCTAGTAATCATAAAAAAGTCGGTCACAATGTAGCGATATAAGCAGAAACATTAACCCATACAAGACCCAAGGGTTCATAATTTCAGATTTGTCACTTCGCTTGATCAAATTGTGAAACATGTAATTCAGATTGGACCAATTAAATATCAACAATATCACTAAAGAACGCTTACCTGTCGATCAAAAACTACAATAAATTTGGACAAAAGATGATAGTAATAGTACCCATATGACCTACACAAAACTGCTAAAGAAAGCCTGGATTCGGGCTTCTCAAACCTTCAAACACAAGAAAACTGCAAAGGAAAACAGAGTCCTCAACAGAAAAAGTGACGCTGGAAGGTGCTAGGACATCACGTACCGATTGTCAAATACACCGACAGTAACAACCGTGCACGGATCATGAATCTCCCAGGTATACTGCTCATTCCACCGAGGACTGAAACTCTCGAAAATGGTGCGAGTGCGAACCCACTTGGGTCCAAACTTGGCAACACAATATGCGTCAGTGCTTCCACGACTATCCTTGGTGGTCTTCATGGGAAGGAGGCTATTAGCCCCATGAATACCCAGTTCCAAGACGCCCAAAGGATGCCTCCATAGCTGCCTTGCCGTGGGCCGTGTGTCACTGACGTAGTTCGCCGACTCGTCCATGACATGGTAGCCACCATCAAAACATAGTCGGAGATGGATGCGCCCTAGAAATGCACCCCCTTGTCCACCCTCCCTTTCTAACACATACCATCTGATTCATCACCACGTTCATGAGACACGGCATGATCTCTCTACAACATAAACCCCAATTGACAACAGTGATCAATGAATAAAGACTACGAGTTAATAGAGATAATTGAACTCGTAAATAAATCACATGCAAACTTGAATGAATGGTACTGAATGATCGCCTGCACCGTTAATACAATTTAGTGTTCCATGATTTAATATAACACCAAAATAGTGCGCCATAGAGTAAATGGGTTATTCTTGTTAATTGTGTACTCCAGACCACCACTCAAATATGATGTACGGTCGAGAGTTTTATGAGACTAGGAAATAGTGATGGAATATCAAATGAAACATTAACGGTAAGGATCAATTTACCTTGAAGCTACAGGACGACCATCGATGCGGCGTTCGATGCTGTTCAGAGGAATCCTTGCATGACCCAGGATGCCAACCTGCGCAATTAGCAAGAGGGTCAGGCATATTCAGCAGGTAAATCTCCTCTCTCCTCAAAACTGTATTTGGTGATTAGTTTATAAATAAATGAAAAGATTTTTAAATATTGATTGAATCCAGATTCTTACTTTGGGGTCGGATCGATCTTCAACAAAGAGAAACATCATGTCGTCAAAAGGCTCCGCAGCAACGAACATTAAGTCCTCGTTCCAGAATGGACTGCCAGTTCTAGATGGAGCTGGTCGCGTAAACAAGGTTTGGTAAGGCCCCACGTGTACCCTGACKACCTGCAAGCAACCAATAAGCCAGTATTAAGTAACTTATGTCACAGGAACTAGGATAAAGGAGGACCTGGCCAAAAAGAAGAGAATTTCAAGAGTCGAAGAAAATAGAACTGAGGGTAAGTATATTTAGTCCATGTGTTCGGCACTAGATTACATACCGAATTATCAAATGTCGCCAAATCCTGAGCCTCGATCACATTGACCCTCAAGTACCACAACTTCGGTGACAAGTACACTTTGGAGCGAAATTGGGCTTGCCCRCCAGTGTCGGACTGCCAAGCTTCAGGAAAAGCCTCGTCGGCCTGAGAGCCCCACCAAATCGAGACCATAATTTCTCCTGATTTAAGCATCCAGTTTCCCAATGTTAACCCAAATGTTACGTGCACAATACAGACTCTACTATATTGCAAAAAAATTTATGCATAATAAAAACAACGGTGCATGACCCATATTTGTACCGCAAAACTGSAAACAGACATCTGTAAAATATCACAGTTCTAGAGGTATGCAAGGTATGGCAACAGTGCACACAACTGCACATTTCGTAAACAGTCTTGCACAATTAYGCAAACAGAGTCTAAATGAAAARCAAGCGCTGTTATATTAATAATGTACAAGAGCTCCATTTGAACTGCTCAAGCAAATTTGAAGCAAGTTTATCACCATCATCCTCTTGTTCACTTTCATATATTAGAAAGAGAAAAGCGATGGCTCCAGTGGATCGAAGTACCTCTGACATTTCCCTTGCCAGTCTTCGCCTCCAGCTTATACCACTGTGGAGCCAAAGGCATTTCGGGGGGCTTCCTTGAGGGGACCCCGTGCAAATCAATCATGAAACCTCCAAGRAAATCGTCCTTGGATAGCTTGTCCTGTTAGCACGTCCATATATCAGTACCCAAATTCATATAGGCCTCATAGATGATTGAAGTGTGAGCCCTTTCAAAACCAGYTTTTTGTGATCTTAAGTAATTACCGCATCCCAAACTGACAACTCAAGTGCTCCACCCTGAATCTTGTCTCTGCCAATCGCGAACACTTGGTTCCATTCCGGGTTGAGGTCTCGCTTTAYGATCCGGCTCTCGGTTCTAACAGGCCCCACGGCGATCCTCACGTACTGTTCCAGCAATGTCCATCCCACAACAAGCACATCAGTAATGTATCATCCAAGAATGACAAGTTGCAATCACAACTCAAACATCTTAATGCTTGACTTTTTTAWGTTGTTTCAGCGAGGGCTTTCCAGTGGTGAAAAAATCATGAGGTAAGCAAAGACAAGATATCCAAATAACCTACCGGATCACTAAACCCGTTTGCGTCTTTTCCCAGAAGGTCCCTGGCCCTAACCACGCGGACGAACAAGTACGTCATCTGCTCAACAAGGTCGAAGTGCTGTCTGTAATCCACGGCCTTTCCCAAGTCAGGATTGGTTTCCTTCACTGTAAAATCCGTCTCTGGGACAGTTAATACGTTAGGCCTCGGCCCTTCTGGTTGCCTGTCGGCYTTGRYTAAGTTTGGTTTCGCCATCGGACTWGGTATGTAACCACCTCCTCCTCCTCCGCCAATCTCTTGGTCCACCCTGTGTTGTAAGATCTGCTCGCCTGCTTGCCACCAGATCCTCAGCCTGAAGACAGAACACCAGAAACCTTGAGAACAGGCAACCACTAGAGACTGCAAGTCTTGGACTCCGAACTTGGAACTTCCTTAGATGCTCTCGAGGCAAAACATTCGTCATTGAGGTAGACGATACTAAAACCGTTAGGAAAAATGTCATCCCGTGGCTCCTATACTGTCCCCGGTTACCAACCACAACTCGGTCTACTCCTACACATGCTTAGCCTTCACGCAAGTAGGGTGTAAGCATGACTTGGATATCTGTCTATGGCAATTGTTATTTGAATAGCATTGGGGCTGTCTACAGCCTCCCACATTGAATGAATGCATATGAAAATCGTACAAATTGACAACAACTTCGTCTCGAACAGACTAGGCTCCAATACCCGAAGTAATCTCTCATAACTCTATACCTCTCCCAACAAACGCACACCTACATACTGTATGTTCATGCTTCCAGTGAAGGAAATAGTACCCACTAACTTAAGTACATGCAGTAGCAGCTGCTCCAACTTCAATTAGGAGGGGTTAAAAAACTCCAAAACTTAGTWATGACACGACTGGAACTTACCCCAAGTCGCCTTTGATATTGGAGAACAGMCCTCGCTTTTGCAACGGGTACCATCGTAAATCAGGTTTCTGAGGAACAGTGGTGATAGGAATAGTCACCTTCCCTAAGAAACTACTTCGCCTTCCAGTGCCACTATTTCGTTCGTTTTGAACGACAATTTCCAAGTCTCCAGGCATTCCAATGTCATTGATCACAAACTCAAACTGCACACACCCAATCGTTATGTTTAGATGATTCGGTTGTCTGCTTATACTCACAAACAGCCATAATCAAACGAAYAGCGTGAAACGACCCTGCAAGACTTTTGCTCCCCAGGGTACTCCACCCCCTAAAACTTACAAAACTGGTACAGTCCCTCCATGAAACATCCTTGGCGTGTCTTCTGACACGGRTTCCACCCTCAGAAATTCAAATTTTGGCAATTTCTGGCAATACTAATGCAGAGGGGATGGAATTCAAAAAAGTGACCGAGTTCCCGAAATTTTCACAGAAGCTGGAGACTTGTACTACTGGAATATTCAAAGTGTTTATGTCCGGAGAGTTCTCAAATTGACACCATCCCATAAAAACTAGAGACTCCTAAGCGTCGAAGTCGAGAGAAGGTGCACAATCAAGAAGTGCTCAAAGTGCCGAGCTTTCATTGTAGATCAAMGTSAAGATTACCGACTTRAACYAAGTCACTAGAGAATTAGTGCTCGCAATAGTACCTTCTCATTCCAAGTGGGATCAAGATCTTTGGACTTMACCCTGGTCCTCTTCCGCTCCCCAGCGTAATCCAGCTGCACASASACACCAAAAAAAATACTCCCACTCAAATTCAAACCCTCAAGAACAACCAGTTCTCTCGCTCAAACGCAACACAAGCCCCAACTCATCCCCACTTCCACCACAATTTAGTAACCATAACTGAATTCAAACTTCACGAACAAACTTCGGCCGACAACACCAACCCCCGCGCGCGCACGCGCACACACACATAGCAATTCCCGAAACTGCAGTGGGCTCCATAGCCGTACCACGCAGTACGCATTCGTGGAGCCTTGTCCATCCTTAGGCATCAGCGCTTTCGCTGCCACGACCTCCACGATGAGCTTGCGAACCGTCATCGCTACCCCTCGGTCGCCCCCAACACACCCAAATCACGAGACACAACCTCTGTCTCACTRGCGTAGTCACTCCAAGCTCACCATCCTCCTCACTACTGACCACTCCAACACGGTCACCATCCTCACACCGGCTCCACAAATTTTCCTACAATTATTTCTGTCGTAGCCACATGGCCTACACCGACCCAGTCAACTCTAATTCTCCCACGTCTAAATTCGCTTTCCTCTTCTGGCTTGGAGAATTTCTAGACTCCAAGTGCGCGCAAGGAGAAATTGGAATGGGATCGAGAGAGAAAATGGTGATGCAGATGTGCCATGGGCGAAAGCTACTGCAGCAGCCCTCTGCCATTTACCAAAAGCGGAAAAGTCGAGGCGAGGGGCGATTTTTGTAAGGGAGGGCGAAGCTGACTAGGGGTGGGTTGTGGGGTCACGGGGCGGGGCCGCGGTTTCCGGGTTTGACCGTGGTTTTCGGGTGGGTTGGCGGTTTTCTAGGGGTGCGAATGGGGAAGTTGGGAACACGGTTGTCACAGACAGAGCAAAGCCGCGTGTTGGGTGGAACGAGGGGAGCCCGCGATSTGGGAACAAGCCCCACCTGGCTGCCCTGGAATGAATGAACGGATCAGTCCCCCCGGCCAGGCCACCTGATATTTCTTGTACTTCAGTGGCCTTAAAAAGGGGGAAACAAATTTGAAGTGGAAACAGCCAGTTATACGAGCAGAGGGCTTTAAAAGGACGATGTGGACGTTTTGGGTCAGATGGATGACTTTCATGATTAGTGTAGAAATGAAGAATTACTTACCCTTAGTACATCAAAATTCTGAATGCCATCATATTTGACTCACTACCTTGGTGATAGGTTTTGTTCAATTAGGATTAATAATATCGTCTTTCCTAATGTTTTTAACTAGAGCTTTTTTTTCTTGGGAAACTTTGTCAAATTTTCATAATTTTGACCTCTACTGGTTCATCCCTCCACAATCTGGACTCTGTAGTGAGGCCAAGAAAGTGGACAGAGGTCCAAAAAAAGCCTTGTTTTTAACCATGGAAGGAATTGCCCACGCAAACAAAAAGAGAGAATGGAAAGTTGGTCCAATTTTAATCCTCACAACATGAACTGAAGAAGCTTAATACATTAACTTTTTAGTGCTCGTGGTTGATTTGTAGGGGCAAGGCATTTTTATAGGAATGTACAAATGGAGTACATTTGGCGGATTTCAAGCGTATGCCATTGTGACTTCAAAAATTCATAACTAATTCCATAAAGCTTCAAAAAAATATGAAACTACTTGGATTAGATGCCAATTTTACGTGTCTTTCAAGGAAAATTTATTGAAAAATATTTCAAGGAGTTTCACCTTTCCAATACTCAATTTTAGCTCTTAGATGGGTGTTTTTTGCCCCTACTACCTTAGCAAATTCACGCACATCTTTGGGTTTCATGAATTAGTCAATGGTGGGATTATTATGGAACATTGTCACCTTCATGCCTCATGTTTTTTGAAAAAAATTGCTCAAATTGGAGCTTGTTTGTGCATTTGAGAGGCCAACACAAAATCATTGAAACTGGCCTAGCTTACTTGTTATTGCATGCCTTGCCAAACAATTTGATTCAGGTTGAGCATCTAAAGATTACCCAACTCCGTTACTCTATGAGTTTTTTCAAATTAGGTGTACTTTGACTTAGAATGAGTATAGAGTCCAAAAATCGACCCAAATGTGGTTAGCCGGTCATTAAAAGGTTAACAAGCATCAACTAGCCTCATTCCAATAGTCAAATATATAAATRTCATTTAATAATAATTCATGAATGTGATCTTATTCAAATGAAGACTTCAAATCTACCAACAGGTTTCAATGTCTAATTAGCCATGATGAAAGGTTGTATAGTCAAACTACTCAATAATCTTATGAATATTTGGATCTTGGCAATTTTAGGTGAGACTAGGAGAACTTTGAGAGGGCCATGTACGCTAAAAAATGAATGGAGTTTTGAATTGTAAATTGCGTTGGAATGACACTAGAATTTTACATCATCGTTTATACATATGTGAATTTGAAAATCATACAAGGATTTGATGTTTTGTCAATACAATCTAGCATCTAGAGTTGCCACATTTTGCTAAATTACAACTTTTATTTTATGGTACATTTTAGAAATTACTCTTCATAATTGCATTAGAAATATTTGATCCCATACCACTTAAATTGCTTGTATCATTTCTTCATCACACTATTGCAACAAATCTTCCAAAGGTTCTCTATGAAAAAGGTATGTAGAAGAAATATAGGAATACTTTATCCCATGTACAAAAAAAATGAAACTATACAATATTTTTCAAATTATCTTTGGAAGAACCTTCTATCATCAAAACAATTTATGATTATATACATAAAATCTTTTAAATGCAAGGATTTATTGCTGGATGTATTAGAATACTTGTAACTATTGCTTATAGTTTATACTCATTTTTTGATAAAGGTTCAATCTAGTGATTCTGTATTCTTACAATTTGAAACACAATAATTTGATAATAAAAATTTAGTATGGAGACTTGAAATGTTGCACATAGTACACATCACTCCACTAGTTGTACTTTTAGTTCTTTTAAAACACTGAAAGTCCTTCAAAAAGAAGAGAATGTTGATTTTGAGTCTTTAGTAAAATAAGCTATGGTCCTAAAAAAATGTCAATACACAATTATTGCTTTTGTAAAAATTCTTTTCCTTCCCATTATTCTACAAAGTGAACAAAACCATAAAGTAGCATGTGACCGTACTAGTCACATCATCAAAAAATAGAAAATAAATAACATTTTAAAGCACTTTTATGTAATTCATCCATGTCTTGTAGCTCTTGCTATAATTAAGCTCTTGAAAATATTCATATCCGTTGAGTAAATCTGAAGACTCTTAGGTGTTAATTTGGACAAAGTAGAATTTCTAGTGGACMAATATATAATTTTCAGGGGACATTTAAAAGTTTGCACAAATTCTCAATTTTTGGTTTACTATTTTGGATTGAAGTCTAATTTTTGTAATCAAAGTTTCTAAAAGGTCCCAAGTCTCTTGTTGAGGTTGAATAATTTAAATCTTTTGTGCAATGGGACGGCAAGTTTTTATCCACCAACATCATCGAAAGCATATAAGATAGGCCCCCCAAATGCAACAATACCCTCCAAACGCTATCATCACTCTAGATACATCACCAAAATCAATCTAAACCTATATAGAAGAATAATTTTAGAGCCTCCACCAAAATCAATATGAACCTATATAGAAGAACAATTTGAGAACCTCCACCAAAATCAATATGAACCTATATAGAAGAACAATTTGAGAACNATCAATATGAACCTATATAGAAGAACAATTTGAGAACCTCCACCAAAATCAATATGAACCTATATAGAAGAACAATTTGAGAACCTCCACCAAAAAAAACTCTAATCCTTTGTAACTTTTGTGTCCAAATGTTGCGTTCTTTGGTGCATCAAAACCTCCATTCACTTGTCAACAAGAAAATATGAAAATTTGACTAGTTTAATTACAATAATTAGGCACAATAGCAAAAAATGTCAATTTTTGGGGGTGCCCATCTTATATATGAATTGGATTAGGAAGGAAAATTATTGCCATAATGAAGACAATTTATTTTTGCTACACATCATGATAAACAGGATGGTGAAAGGCCCCTCCTACATATTTCAAAATTAATTCTTAAAGGACACTAAGGCCAAAAAGTGGTCAATGGATGACTTCATTATTCACTATAGAAACAAAGAATGTACCTATTGGTTCAAAAATCAGAGCAATTTTGGTGATTACCTTGGTCATGAGCGATTGCATTTTTTGAGGGTTAGAGCCTGCTTCCATTGATAATTGAATTGAAGCCCCATCCAAGTTAACCATAGATAGAGAGGAGAAAAAACTCTAAAATCTTGACGTGACACTCAATTTTGAAAGCAAGCTCACGTCTAGGGTCTAGGAGGTTTAAGAATGTTTTCAACTTTTGCTAAGCTACAAGTCGGAGGTCTAGGCTTGGATTCCTTCAGCCCCTCAAAGGAAGCAGGCTCTTAAAGTTGCCATTTGCTCTTCKTTTGGTGCTTGATGAGATGGGACATGGAGGATTGACCCCCTTATTGCCCCGTAAAAAAATAAATGTAAAAATTACCCCCTATATTGTGCCATGTCAATTTTGTATATCCTCACCTCCAATAATGAATATGAGTCCTTAGATTGCAAATATGAATTCAAAATTTGCAAATTTTTATTGTATGTGACAAATTTTGAAAAAATCCGAAGAAAGGAACCTCCGGTGGTCGGAGCCAATTTCAATTCCATTGGAAAAAAGTATGATGAAACCCACAAAGCCGGGGTTCAACTGAAAGGACCAGAGACTGACGGACAGTTCAGTTCAGTGGGGTTGGCTTTGGCTTTAATAATTATTGGATTCCCCTTCYACGGATTGGATTGTGTCTTATGCGCTGTAATGGTGCATTTACCGAGTCAACTGGGGTGCCGTTTGTCGCTGGGTCCRGTACTTCACTTTTCCCWGRACCACMCTGSCTGTCATTCTTTGCTTCTGTCATTCTGTCTCTCTGCCATCCATCAATTTGGAGATTCATAGATTGACCTTCCCTTTGTCATAATTAAGTGAAGTTACTACGATGGAATTCAAACGGTTTCCATAAGTAGCTCCTTTTATGTCATCATAGAGACCAAAAAATCTTGAATCACTTACGGTCATGACAAGTGGTTTTTTGAAGTAGAAATGGATGTGTTCGGGTTAGAAAAAACATACTCCGTATTAAATTTGGTGTTCTTCTTGAACTCATATCAAGATTCAAGATGCGTCCAAATGGTACATAACGTAACAATGCATTAGATGTTTTTTTGTGACCTTTAGAAGAATTGCAAGTTCTTGGATTGTGGAAACTCTGGGAATTCTACCACGTACGCAATCTGACGTGATCGAGAGACTACCACGTTGGATAATATTTTTAGAAAATTTTAAAAATTTTGAATTTAAAAACATATATTTTTTGTTTTTTTAACGCTTTTTGAAATTTTTGAAAAAAAAAAAGTTAATTTAAATATTCTAACTAGCACTAGCTAGTTTGCGGTTGAGGGAACAAAAAGGAGAACATCTGCAAATAACCCCAAAATAGTCTTCAGAAGGCCTCAAAAAACATCCAACACTAACACGTGAGCTCAGAAAGGTGAGCCTACAAGCTTGGATCAAGTTACAGGTATGTACCTTCAATCATTTAAAGGTGTTTATAACAAATTTACCTATAATAAATGTACACTATAACATGGAAAAAGTTATAACATGGGTGCCAATATCACACACACCTATGATCATATAAGGTGTCTATAATATAATTTTTTAGGCTCATGGGCTCATGAATTCTTTGCTCACATGCTAGCATTCCCCCATATGTATATTGCAATTCTTTTCTCTTTCTGCACTCTTTTTCTTTTTCTTCACAAATATTTGATTAACGTAAACTAAAGTACGTTTAAGCATCTGCCTTTGAATTTGACAATTTGATTGATGTATAATTTTTCATAAAATCTGTAGAATTTCTTAGTACTATGAAAAATAAGCAATCTCTAGAGTTTTATTGTACTCTTGGAGGACAAATGAAAGATTGGGACATTTCTAAGATCTCACTTTTTAGTGCAATTTTTTGAAACTTTGTCATAAAATAAATAAATGAATTAGTTTTGGGGAATAAACAATTTATCCCCTAATGAACCAATGGCGTGCTGAATTTGGCAACATAGCAATATTGTACAAGTGCATTTAACTGGAGATTTTCACTGGCCCAAACTTTAAAAGTAGGTGTGCACAAGGAATATCTTTAGTAATACATGCACTAAAATTAAGGACATTTGGAAATATAAGTAAAAAGTTATGGCCTAACATGTTACCTTTTTTTTTAATTGGCCTTTTGAATAGATTGGAAAAAATCACTTTCTTCATAAACAAAAATTTGAAATAGTTTTTTCAAATTTATATATACATGAAAAGCTTTGAATCATTCAATTTGATCGATGAGTCAAAAAAATTTGGGAGTTTTTTGTTTGCCCGGGTAGCAGGGGTGCTATTCTGTGAGCTTGAGCTTGTGAGCTTGTGAGCTTGTGAGCCTGTGAGCATACAATTTATAAGAGATTTAATTTAAAAAATTTATGAACTTGGGTAGGGCCATTGGTAGACTTTTGGCCTAGATTCAGGCCAAATAAGTCACTGACATTTTTTTAACTCATAAATATGTTCCAATGTATAAGGAGGTGGTGGCAGGGAGGAAGTAGCTACTGTGGCTTGTTTTTTGTAACATGACAATTACTTCTAACTAAAAAAGCACAAACAATAGAAAATTAAAAGGTTACAAATGAATACAAATAAAGAAAAAAAAAGGAAAAAAAACAAAAAAAACTTACAAATCCATTGAGTCAATCACAAATTTGTCATTTGACAAACTACTATCCAAAAGAAGTTTAATGGTAGGATGAAGCATTTGTTTCAATGACATTTAAGGCCATATWTRTTATATTGAGACTTTTTGCAGATTTTGAGACAGAATGCTAGTTATTGGAAAATTTATTTAAAAAAAGTAGTGATTGAAACCAAAAATAAATAATGCTCAAATAGTAATCCTATAATGAAATTCTAAAAGTTGATGTTGGTACAGTGATAACTATTTATAAAAAAATACTAGTAAAGAGATGAAGCGGTTTATCTTTGAGTCGAGGATAAAAATGAGGCTACGAAAACCCTCAATATAACAAATATGGCCTTATTTGTAAAAATGGAGTAAAGGAAGGTCATCTTTACAATTAAATCCATCATCTGTCATGAATCTTTAGAGGGTGCTAGCAGTTGACACTTGCTATGCTATGCATTCATTAGTAGAATTTTATAAGAATTTCTATCTATTAGATAAAATGTAGAACAAAAATCTCAATAAATCTTCAAATAAAAATGACTAAAATCTTTGTATAATTTTTTTTATAAGCAAGCATATATTGAAATGTACAATAGAAAGTTATTGAATGATGAATGAAACATATGCAATGGCGAATACTATAAAAGATACACATACATTAGAATGCATTAGAAATTTGACTTAATTGTTTAAAAAAATAACAATCCAAATTGAAAAATTGAAAAGAAGAACTTATAAATCTCAAAAACTTTGTGAACAGCTTAATTGTTGTGGAATCCAAAATTGCTTCAATTGAATAAATTTCTCAAAATCATTTGGTGGTAGCAATAGAAAATTAAAATCATGAAAGCTGAAAGCTCACAAAATACAAAATCATAAAAGTGCAAAGAAGTGTAAAGTCAAGAGAAGCAATGGATTTGCTACCTCTATAATATCATCTTGTGCATTGTCTTTAATATCACCTTAATTGCAACAACTACATTATTTCTATAACATCATCTTTTTTTAAAAATGATATTACAAAACTGATTGCAAACTGCTATTTTATTTCTGTAATATCACATTGCTTTAAAATACAATTTCTATGTACGCATGATTGAAAATATTCTAACAAAATATTTAAAATAATCATTTTAATGACTTATTGAAATCATTATCATGCATTCCATTGGTGCTATTTTGTGAGCCTGTGAGCATGGAGCATGGATTTTGTGAGTGTAGAGCCCAGAAATTTGAAGTGGCATTAAAAAACTTAAAAATATTTCTAAAAATAGATTTTGTCTATAAATTTTGAATAAAATTTACTATATTTAGTAAATTTAGTACCTATTACTATGGACCTATTACCGTGGATCTATTATCGTGGTTAAGTATAATCCTCTCTAGCAAAGTCCAATAAGTTTCTCATCAAGGTTGTTCAAGGGACCACGGTGATAGGTCCACGGTAATAGGTCCATAATTATAGCTCGTTAAAATTTACTAAAAATTATAATTTTTCACTAAATTTTTTAAATTAAATCTCTTATAAATTGTATGCTCACAGGCTCACAAGCTCACAAGCTCACGCTCCTAGGCTCACAGAATAGCAACCCTGTCATGCATTCTATTCAAATATATCAAAACTTTATTAATATGTGATACAATGAATGCTTCGCATAGCAAACACAAGCATCAAGTATTAATGGTAGCATTTGTGATATTACAGAGGGAGTTATGATTTTATGAGAGGGCATGATATAATTTGAAGATGAGAAACTTAACCACTCATTGTTAAGACGTAGGAATTGTATTCAAAGTATAATTTTAGACCTCATTTTGGCATAGTAAAACATCTTTTTCAAAAGAATTTGAACTAAAAATCAAGCTAAATTTCATTTTTTAATAACCGTATGTGATTTTGAGTCTTGGATCAAAAGTTGGGAACAAAATTTAGAGAGGATGTTTGAAATTATCAAAGAAATGTCCCTTCCAACCTTTTTCTGAAATTTGTCCATAACTTTTGATTGGAGGCTTGAAATCTAAAATAGATTTTTCTGACTTTATYTAGTTCAAAACTTTTTTTTTGTATTATGCCACAACGAGGCTTGAAATTATAATTTGAATACAATTCTTACTTTTCACTTAACCACAAGTGGTTGAGGTCCTAGTATTTCTAAATTACTCATATTCCACATGTATTGTTTTACCTCCTACCATCCCATTTGTATAAGACCGTTTCTTATCATAATTCAACATACAAAGTATATGGTTTWACTAGGTGTGAGAGATAGTTTCCACATATTTGATATCACTGAAATTTATGTAGAATATTATAAAATTATAGTTCATGGAGCATGAAATATCTTCAAAATTGAGAAAAAAAGAAACATCTTCCAAATCAAGGAGAATCTCAATGTCATTGATTTGTGATGAATCGGTCTATTCTAACTCTGACCAACTTCCCCTTTTGCCAGTCCAATATGTCCAATTGTCCTTCACTTCATCTTGGAAACAATTTGATCAAGCTTGMCAAAGTTTGATATTTTGGGCAATAATTTTWTTTWTTTWTTTTTTKTTTTYKRTAGCTAGCTAAAATCTWAAACTCCATCATTCACATATTGAAGAAATTACTATATGTGCAAGYYATAATTGTTGGAAAGAAAGGCTTTGTGTGAGACTATTTTTGAAGCTAGTTTGYTGTTAGAAATTTTTGGTACATATTCCACAATTTAAAATGATATAAATTTTTTTGAACATGTGATTTCTTTATTACAAAAAGAAAACAAAAGTTCAAGCAAACAAGTGAAATCAACTTGTGCAAAAGCCTCCTAGAATCAAAGTTGTCCGAAATGTGGAGGCCTTTAAAAAACATTTTTTTCAACGTCAACACTTACAATCTTACAATCTGTGTGGCCAAAACCTCCCATATGATTATCGTAATATTATGAAGAAGTAACCTGTCTTTTGGAGGATACTGTAACGTGTCTTTTGGGTAGATAGTGGGTGGACAGTGAGGCATGCTTCACTATCCATCCAAAAGAATTTTGTTTTGAAATTATTAACTCAAGCCGACCCCCAACCAAACAAACTAATTTTAAAAATTTAAAAAATTAAAAAATTTTAAATTAAATTTTAAAATTTGTGTCCCCCCTTCCACCTACTATAATCTTCAGAAGGTAATAGGATGGACAATCAATATGGGATTTTACCCATATACATATTTAGTATACATATTCAATATATGTATTTTGTACACGTGTTTTGTATAAGTATTCAATATACATATACGGCTGGATGACCGGGAGTTTGGGTTTGGGGGGGGGATGGGGGGGATATTTTTAATTTTGATCCAACGGCTGGGAAGGTTTTAGTTTTTGTTTAAAATCGGATCCACGGTTGTCAGTAAATGCCGGGGGAATATGTCAAGTTGGTGAGCCATCTTTTCAGTGGATAGTCTACCACTAGATATTACATKTAGATGCAACAAGATTTCAATTTTCATTTTTAGGGGATTTTGCCATCAAAATGGCTCTTTACGTGTATTTTTGGATGAAACATAGTGAAAGTACTTTAGGGCTTAAGGTTCAATTAGAACCTACGGCAGATAATGTCGGAATTCATGTAAGTATTAATTAAGGTCCAATAAAGTTTGAGTAAAATTTTAGTCCACCCTCCATCCCTTTCAAATTCTACAAGTTTTGTACGAGGGTGTCAGCGTTTTAATACCTAAGTACTGTTAGTATTAACCCCTAAAGGACCAACATGCATTTTTTGGCAACATAAAATTTTTGGGCAGGTATGTGTGATTGCGTATTTTCATATTTTGGGCTAAAATTTTAACAGAATGTGGGGACAAGGAATATCTTTCATGTGCATAAATTTCATGACAATAGGAAATATGAGTCAAAAGTTATGGCCTAATATGTTGTTTGTTTCTCAGCTCGGGCAATCTGGGCAGATCTGAAAAAATCACATTTTTCAAAAACAAAAATTTGAAATTTGTTCTTCAGATTTATATGTACTCAAAAAGCTTTGAATCATTGTATTTTAATAGTGGAGATGAAAGTTATGAGGCTTTTTAGTTTGCACGCAGTTATGAAATCCCTACACCAAAAAAAACTTTGAAGTCCTTTATTTTACTTAAATTTCAAAGAATTTGAAAAAAAATAATGCTATTGAATGTAGATTGTTTATTACAACAATTGAACCATTTGGATTGGAGCTTTTTAATTTTATAACTAATTTATTAACAGTTTAGTATTTTGAATCATTCTCTACTTCTTTCTACTTAATATTTTTTCCTATATGTTGTACAACTCCAAATGATCTGAAAATTTCCATGTATGTAGCCAACTTGCCCCAAAGAATGAATCCAAAGAAACACAACCATTTTGGACATTTTTTCATAATGATCTGGCCTTGTGAAATGCAGCTGCCCGGTTTTTTGTAGTGCCCCCAAAAGGATTTTTGCCACTTCAAATGCTAATATCTTGCAATCTAGGTGGTGGAAATTTCTGAAATATTTCCCCATATTCTCAAACTAGAGTACTACAAGATCCTATGGTTACATGTGTCAAAAAATGATATTTTTCAAAAAATTGGTACTTGTACTAGAAATGGCAGTTTTGAAGCATTTTTGGTGAGAACATAGTCAAGGAACTTTAGGGGTTAATCACCCCAATCAAGTTTGTTATAAATAGAATCTTATTTTACATGGGTGCCTAGGCATGGCCCATTGTGCCTTCTAAAAATGAGATTTTTTTGTTTGCCTAATGGTTATGAATTGCAAAATAAACCAACCAAAATTTAAACAAAACTATCTTTGGGCCAAACAACCAAACCAAACAAGGCTATCGTTTGAAGAAAGAATTCATATCAATCACCTAAGTTAGAGATCATGTCACGTTTCTAAAGATATAAAATTCTTTCAATGCTCCCAGAGAAAGTTGTGACCAGATGAAGTTTAACCCTAGAAGGGCCTCGGGGTTTCTGTATACGACTTGTATTTAGCCTTATAACTCTTCAATTGTAATTTTATATATGAATTGTTAACAATTGTTATACATTGTTAAATACATACTATCATGATCGTTAAATTATTTTGTATTGAAAAGTGTTGAGTCTATGTTTTCTGATCAAATACCACCGTATTCATAATATACAATACGACCGCAAAGGGCCTTCTAGCCTTTCTAGGRTTAAACTTTGGATGGGTGAATGAAACTTCATGTATCCTTTTCTAGCAACTTCTAAACTCAATTTGACTTTGAATTTTTGCTATGATATTAATTTAAAATCTACACCCTRAATTTTAATTCAACTATGGATGTAATTGGGTGATTGCAAGAAACGCTTGTCCTATTTTTTGTCCCTTTGGCCTTAGACAAGTGGTTTTTTGCTCATAACTTTTGTTTCAATTCTGGTTTTACATTAAATTTGAACTGAAGGTATATGTGGTAGTTTTGGACATTGTGTAATTTTTTGAATTCTCTTAAAAAAAATTTACTACTTTTAAACAGCCCCCAATTGGATGTCTACCTTGGTCAATTCGGAGGTTTTAGTCCTATTTTTGACCCAAAAATGCAAATTTGAAGTTCAAAATTGAATTGCAAAGAGTTTCACTAAAGTTACATAGTACCACAAAGAGATTTTCTAAGAATAATAAAATGTCCACCTTCCACATGTGCTCAAAGTGCACTACCTTTGCGCAAGTGCACATAACACAATTTTGTTTTTCCAAAGATGAAAATGGTTGAGGAGAAGTATATTTGAGTTATTGGAATGTGATTTTTTATTTTATTTTTTGGAATTTTTTACTATTTTCTAAAAATCAAACAACAAAGTCTTCATTATATTAGTATTTTCCATTGTGCTTTTTTTGTAAATAAATTTTAGAGATAAAGTTTTCTAGGTTTGAAATTATAGATCCTATTTTCAATGCTTTACAAATTATCCATGTTTTATTTTATTTTTAAAAGTTTTATTCCAAAAGTCACAGGACTCATTGAAATAGGCCGTTTTGAGACAAATAGGACAAGTGTTTCTTGCAATCACCCATTTAAACTTCACAAGTTCATCCAAATTACATTCTAAAAATAATGTATTGATTGCAAAACTTGAATTCAATTATTTTAAATTTCAAGAAACTTGAAGATTGAACTCCTATATTGAAAGTTGTAGGTGGACGAAGTTTGACAGCTAATTGCTACTTCAAACTTCATCCACTAACTACTCTTTACGTACAACTTGAAATTCACTTTTGCTTTTACTTCTAGACCTTGGATTTTTACCACTTTTTAATTTTTTCCATTCTAGGTTCTTTTTGGACAAAGTTTACTAATTTTCATCTTCTTGTGTTTTTAAACTTYGTCTACTCATAACTTTCTTGTTTTYAGTTTATTTTCTAAGGRTTTCATCTTTTTGARAATCTCTAGAGCTATTTTATAAGTTCCTATAGCTAATCTTTGAAAAACATATTAATTCCTAATGGTTTGACTCTAACTTGTATTTTGGCTGTGGTTTAAATTTCCTAATCAAAAGATTTAAAAGAAATTTGGAGGATTCAAACACTCACCTTGAATTGCACCTTGTCTATGAGGTATTCAAAYACGCCTTCAAAGCCTTCCTCATTCTCCATCYTGTTCTTTCTCAATCYGTACTAGCTGCTTAATTTTCAAGTTGTGGAATTCAATTCAAAATCTACATCCTACTTTTTCTCAAGTTTCATTTCTTTTTTCTTTTTTCTATTTYTCCTTCCTTTTYTTTCCTACTCTTATTTCTTTTAATTCTATTCTACTCAATAATTTCAATGCAGTGYGTAGTTGACCTTGTAATAGAATACTTATATCCCTATCCAAAGTCAATCGTTTCCTAATCCAACATTCTAATGGCTACATGGAATTCTTGGAGATCTCTAGCCAATCTTTTTTTCTTGATAAACTACCTAACATCYAATTTCAACCTTAAGTTGTTGTCAAAGTTCTAAATACATGTGCTCAACTCTCCTCCCTCCACCTTGTCTATGATAGTGCTTCACTTCTTGACTCTCTTCACTAGTCTAGCATCTTTGGGCTTGTTTTTGTTGAGTTTGGATTTTTTATTCACCTTGCTCTTCTCCTAAAAGTTCCAACTTCCTTGACTCACTTGGCTTCACCTATAGAAAATAGCCTCTAAGCTTGTTGATTAGCCTTTTAGAGATTCAATTTTTTTTTTGAGCATTCAAAATTTAGTCCTATACATTCGAACTCCTTGGACCCAAAGCAACCCAACGAAGGCAGTTTTGAGATCCAAGTAGTATAGAACCAAGTAGGTGTCAAGGCCAGGTGGGTACGTCCCATGTTGTGGCCTTGTACTTGCTCCAATTATAACTCTATCTTYGYTCYGATTGGGGCTCTAAATGGGGCTCCCACTTGGACTCCTTGGAGTTGGAAATTTTGACTATTGGTTCTCAAATTTTTGAATTCATGTGGTTAGAATTTTTCTTCTAAACAATTGGGTTTTCAATTGTTTTTTAAAATTCTCAACAATACATGGAAGCAAAATTTTGGTGCTAAGTTTAGAATCAACTTGGAAATTTGGGTGGCTAAGGCTTAGGAAACTAAACTTTGGGATTGAAAAGCCATGTTTTAGACATATAACTTTGGCCATTCAACAACACAAAGGACTCACTACAACAAAATGGATATTTTATGATTGTGAAAATATGACCGAGGATGACTAGTGATTGTTCTCAGTAATATTTTTGAAGCCCACCAAATTGAAAAAAAATATGACTACAAATATGACTGCCAGTCTTTTTTTGGCATTGTCCTTGATGAACGTATAATATATGTCCATTGGGATCGCCAAAATATGTTGTAGAGAACGATGGAAAACGTGTTTGGAAAAAATTGAGTCATATGTAGCATGCATATTTTCTGCTCCTAGTCGCTTCTGTAGTATTCTAAAACATTTTATAAGACTGCGCAAGATTGCATAGTACTAAATTGACGGCGTAGATTTGTAGGTGCCCAAAATCGACAATTTACATTTATAGGCGCGCCGCTGACACATAGTTTTGGTAGTACGACTTAGTACCACCATTCCTATGGTCAAAAACTGCGTTTTTGAAACAAAAAAGTGAAGTGTTTCTTGCAATCACCCGGATACAAAGTGAAATCTAATGCATTTAAACCAATGATGTAGACTGAAGCTTGTGAAGTTCAGAAAAAAAAACTTAAAGAAGAAAATAAGGAATGTAAAAAAAATCCATATTGGAAAGGCCATGGAATAAGAATAAGTGGGTAGTGCGATTTATGTTGAGATTGTAAGTGTTCAAAGTAGAAGTAGAAGTTCCAAGTTGCTACTCAAAGCTTTGGATGTAGTAAAGAGACTAATTTGATTCCCTTGTAGGGAGTTTGACTATGTATTAAACAAAGATTGTTGATTATAATATGCATAGTTGACCAAATGAAGTTATCTAATCCTAAGTATATACTTACTTAGCACTAAATGAGGCTTACGCCATCACAATCGTTTGAATCCGAGAATAATATAAATTAGTTAGTAGTAAGAGAAGTCAAAGATTGCAATTCTAAAACATCCCAAAAAATAGAGGAAAATAGAAAAAACATAGAAAATAAGTTGGAGAATGTCAATAGCCGAAGTATAAAGAAATAAACCATGGGTTGAAAAAAAGAATGATATCATAGATAGAATTTATACACGTTGTTGTAAAAGTTGTTATTTAAGCTATATATGAAGAGACAAAAAAGACAACAAAATGGATGAAGGTGCGCCTCAAGATTTATTTGTAGTATGCGTGTTTGGAAAATGAGGTTGTGATGGAAATGGATTATAATTCATGTCTTTAAATTTGGCACTTTATTATTTCTTTTCTCATAAAATCATATATGTTACAAAATTGGGGTTTTAAATCAGACTTTTGAGAATTCTCCAAAATCCAACTTTTTGAATTTAAGATCATTTAGGTAATTTTTAGAGATTTCCAATAATATATCACATTTTATAAAACAAATAAAATTTAAAAAGATAGAATATAAATAGTCAAATACGCTATTTGTAGATTTAGAAATCAAAATTCATCTAATTTAAGTAAAAAATGAACCATTAAATGTATGTGACATTTAAAATCTAGTTTTAAAAGTAAAAATGAATTTAGACTTACTCTAGAAGAAAATGTTGGATGAAGTCTTGAAGGATGAATTAGAAATAAAACTTTATTTATTCATAATTTAAGCTAAAAATGCTCCATTATAAAGATTTTTAATATTTTAAATTAGGCATGTTGCATTGTGTAACTTGAGCTAATAAAAAGTTTTAATTTTTCAATTTGGATTTAAAAATCTATAGTTTTGGCCAAGATTGGCCAAAACCATACAAAACCTCTAACCTCTACAAATTTGTGCTAGTTTTAGTTAAGATGTAAATAACTTATAGTTTAATATTAGAAAAAATTGTTCATTGCATAAAATTCTAAATGAACAATTTTTAAACATCCAATTTAGGATTCAAAGCCCAACAACAAAACACATGGTTTTGTATGCTTTATGTTAAGGATATAAATAACACTCTCACGCATGTCATGTACAAAAGTTTTGTTTCTTTATAGAAAGTTTCTCAGAGATGTCATACAACTCACACTTATGGATGGTTTTTGTAGGTTGTAAAAAAGTCACAAAATTATTCATATGAAAATTGAGGCTCATTGTAGGCACATGCCTGCTTGTATTGCAGTTAAAAGACAATTGTTTGCATGTTCTTAGAAGGATATAAACTACAAAAAGCATAATTTATTTTTTAACTTCAAAAATGTATTTAACGCCTAAAGGACCAAGCCCATTTTATTTTGTCAAAACCACTCAAAATTGCCATGTCTATTGCATTGATCCAAGAAAACAAAAAAAATATTTTTTCAAGAATCTAACCTTTGGATCTTAGACTTAATCTATTTGAAATCGTGTGGTAAACATTTCATCAAATTTGACCATGTAGATTGGAAGATATGAGCATTCAAAGTTGAAAATAACAAATTCTTGAATTGCGGTTTGCAATTTCAGATGATTCTAACCACCATTTGTAAAGTTTTTGCACTACAAAATTTGAATATAAATTTTTTTGTGTTAAAAAATTGAGTTGAGAGTCTAAGAAGTTTTTACAAAACAAACTCTTGATTTCCATTTTTTTTTAAAATTGTTGAGTAGAAGTAGGTCCAAGATTGAAAGAAAAGCTAAATGAGTAATAGCTCTAAGATGGGATTCAAACATAATAATCCCAACGGTGAGATTGTTCTACAAAGTAAACTTAATCTTGTCCCACAATTTTTGTTTAAAAATTTTGAAAATTGCATTTGGAAATGAATCCTATAAGTTATTTTTTTAAGAAAATGCTTAGATTGCCCAAAGAAGAAGATTGTCCTTAACTTTCTCATTACTAATCCAAATAAAATGAATCAAAGTTTCACATTTAAAAAAAAATGTTTTATTTTTAAAATTAAAAATTAAAAATTAAATTTTGACTTTTTGCAAATAAAATTTTGCTGCCCCCCGAGTTCAGTTTTGGGCTTTTTGTGGTATGACGTTTGCTCCTACGCATCAATTTAAATAAAAATTGATTTATTAACAAAGCTAACAAGTTTTTCTCTCTTATGAGAAAGTTTTAAGAAATTTTCCCAAAAATTAAGGTCATCAGAACTTGCTCAAAATCCATTTTGTCCTCTAAGGGGACAATGGCCCTTTGGGATTAAATAGTGCTTGTACGTGTCAAATACTTTTTCTTTGACATGCATTGTGCATGCGTGGACGTAAATATATAGATATATGCATGACATTTTCTTGGATCTCTTTTGTATTCTATTACTATACACACTTAAGATCCTGCAAGTTGCAATTTTCTTTCAAACGTTTTGAGGAGTTGGAATGTCAACATGTATCTATTTTGAATCAAATTTGGTTGACAAACAAGCTTAGTTGGGTTGAAATAAGCTATTAGAAGCCAACTTTGAAGTAACCATTGTTTATTTTGGACTATTATTAACTATGTAGCTCAAATTTTTTTAGATTTCTCCAAAATAAATATAATTTATGTTTAATAAATGTTATAGAGTCATGTTTTACTATTCTATAGTCTATGATGTCATCATTTCATCTTAATCAAGTACAAAAAACCTCATATAACCAATGTTTTTTATTCCTTTGTTGAGTTTTAAATTAAATGATTTAGAAACTTTGGCATTAAACTTGATGATATTTTGAATAGAATTTGGGATTGTTGACAACTTTGAATATTTTTAGAACTAAATTTGATGAAATTGATGAATTTTTTGAGTCGAGTTTTCTATTAAAATTTCAAAAAGAACTTCAAAATGACCTTTTTCTATGTTGCTATTGGCTCCTAATAGCTCATTTGGACCCAATTGTATTTATAATATATTCATTATTGGTTAATCGCATGTCTATATCAAGTCACATGACTAGAAAAAGTCATCTGCATGACTACGGTTTTTAAACCCTAACTGTCACTGATTTAGGGTTTTGAAACTCTAGCCACCGTTTTTTTGTAGCCACCCCTTCAAAGTGGAACATTTCTCCTTCTATGTTTCTTGTTGCCTCTTGAATCTTGCTTCTTATTGCATTTTAGCTTTTTCTTGCTTTAGTTTCTTGATTCTTAATCCTTGTTGCTTATTAGTTCTTGCTTTTTGTGGTTTTCTAGTTCTTGCTTCTTGTTTCTTCTTGTTTCTTCTTGCTTATTTATTTTACTTTCTTCTTATTGCATTTTAGGTTTTCTTTCTTGGTTCTTCTTCTTACATCTTCACTTGTACTTCTTGTTGCATCTTAGGTCATGTTTCTAGTTTCTTCTTGTTGCATCTTAGTTCTTACTTTTCTTGTTATTTGTGCATTTTGTTGTATCTCAACCTATGCTTCTTGTTGAATCTTAAATTCTTAATTCTCACTTGTTTTTGTTTTTTGTTGCATTTTGTTGCATCTTACCTCTTGCTTATTGTTAACTCTTTGCACTTGCACTTTTGATACTTGCTCCCTCTATCACCATTGTTATTCTTCTTGTTTATTTTCAATTTTTAGAGGTGAAAAGGTTTAGGCTTTTTGTAACTTAAACTTGTGCTAAATATATCATGTTGCCTTAAATCTTAGAAGGTTGAGCTAAATTGTTCATTCACTAAAAATTGACCTTCTTGATTGTACATGTGGACATTGGTGGTTGGAATGAAGTTATTGGAGGCTACTTGCAACACTAGAGAGGCAACATCTACACATTTTTGTAAGAAATATAGGTCCTATAAGCATGTAGGAGCATCCATAACTTCTACTAGAAAGATCCAATTCACAAGTGTCTTAGCAATTTGGAAAGCTAAAATTAGACTCTACCAAGATAAATTATCAAAAACGTAAGAAGTAGTAATCTACCCAAAGTTGTACCAAGACCTAATAWCAAAGTAACTCCAACCAAGAGTTTGGAAGGTCAATCAAAAGAAAAAGTTAAGATTTAACTCAAATTAAAATAGGAAATTCAAGTAAAAACGTGAATAAAGTCTATTTAGTCCTTCCAAAGGCTAAACTTAAACCGCTCATAACTTTGGCTAAGAAGGTTGGATATGGAATAATATATATTTTTGGAAAGTTCATAAATTTTTTTATGAATTGGTGCTATTAAATTTAGAATTTATTGAGTCTTATAAAAACCACAGTAGCTTCATTCATTTGGCCAATAATCTTAACTAGAGCATTTAAATTGCATTTCTTGATTCTTTTTGCAAGTTGAATACATATAGGCACACTAAAAGGATCCATTTTTTGGGAGGCACAATGGACCACACCCAGGCAATGTGAGCTCCTAATTTGTCACTTGGGACTCACGTTTCTTTTTTTTTTACAAATTTCACAATTTCAGTGAGAACAATAAACAAAAATCCCTATAAAGAGTGTGGAACCAAATTAGGCATGTGACATGCCAATATAGCTTTTGGATTAGAATAGCAAATTATGCATAGGATGTTCCCATATACCCAATTGTACATAGGTTAGAACTAAGCTTGGATGGAAGTAAGAAGGTTTGGGCAATAATATACCAAAAGTCCTTCTAAATGAGTAGCCAGGTAAGGCTTGATGGGTT
Organism: Pleurozium schreberi; assembly: GCA_006891605.1. Classification (NCBI taxonomy): domain Eukaryota; kingdom Viridiplantae; phylum Streptophyta; class Bryopsida; order Hypnales; family Hylocomiaceae; genus Pleurozium; species Pleurozium schreberi. The sequence continues at coordinate 77,532 of VACF01002240.1, forward strand.
GAGAGAGTCCCCGTGAGATCTTTAGGTCGTCCCTAGCAATAGGTTTGGTCTTCCCATTCCACTGATGAGACATTAAAATTCCACTTATTAGCTTGCAAGAGTTATTATCGCAAGACATATCGGTAGAGGGAATCTGTCATCTAAGACCGACAATTTTGGATAAGAACGGTGTTTGGAATCCAAAAGTAGGATCCATCTGCCAAATTTACCCCATGGGCATGGTTGTTGAACTAGATGGACCACCCGCCTACCCGTCTGTTTGATTCACCCATTTGGTAGAGGTCACGCTCGTCCAATGTGGTCAACACATAGTTGATTTTTTGGAAAGGTAAAAACATGACGTTGATTTACTTTATTGCCACCTCATTGCCAGTGCAAATGTTGGATGTGGAGAGAAGTTGGTTGGGGCATGGACATAATACAGGGCGTGGATAAAAGTTGGTTGGAATGTGGACGGAATACAGGGTGTGGATGGATGATCCCATGGGCGCGGAAAGAAGCTGGCGCTGTAGTTACTTAAATGTTCAAACTTTTGACTATTTGGCTTTGCACGTGTAAATGGAGGATAGAGTTTGTCTAATTACCTGTTGTACATGTTAAATAGACAAATACCTTGTATAGAAAGCCAATAGACATATAAAAAGATTGGAAAGGAGCTAATAGTCTAGGATATGAAGCGGGTCGATTAGTCAAAGTATTCTTTCGAATGAGTAGTTGCATTCCCTTCTCTTACTTTTTGGGACTGTAAGTTCAAATGACAATTAATCTCTCTCTCGCGCGAAAAGCCCAAGTAATTTCTTTTCAAGTTGTATGTGAGATTAAATTGTGTGTGGAAAATTTGCTGGAATTGGAAACTTTGTAATTTCAGTCTAATTGAAGTATGAAACAAATTGACTAGGAGGGTACCCCTAGTGCTTGTGACTAATTGTGTTAGATTGGGTAAGTCAAGTCAATTAGATCATACATAGTAATTCAGTGACAAATTGCTCAGTTGCTATAATAAATTAATTGATTGAAATATTTAACAAACTAATTGGCGGGTAGCCAGAGCAGTTGAATGTGTAAGATTAATCGACTATACATAGTGGACATTCTGTCAAATTAAATAATGACAATTAATTCAATGTGTGATTTGTTGTAAATTGATTATCAAATTGTATTTCAGATGAGGGTATCATCTGGCCGGACAATTTGCCTATATTCAAATTGCTTGTGTAAGTAAGTGTAGATGGGAATTTACTACAGATTAAACTATAAAAGAATTCCTATAGTTTAAGTTCGTTCTCAGGGAGGAGTAGAAACCTAAGGTAATTTCTATGGGGAGTGGATTTTATTCCGCTTTAGTTTTGCACAATAGAAGGAATTGAGGTAATGTTCTCTTTCTAGCTGGACAATAATAGACTTAATATTATTATTTTTAAGTTAGAGCCAAAAACTTATCAAATCTATAGCGAGCTTTTCTTCCAGCTTTGCTCCTATTGATCCATCTTCCCACCAACTACTGGTATGTCTTTTCCATCTATCCAGCTTCTAGCTTTACATGTTCTATTGATTTCTCCTTTATTACTTCTCCATTATTTTCACCATCGAATGTTGGTCTTTCTTTTTCTTTTTACTATTGAGATTTCTCTTTGATTTGCTCCAATTGATATTACATTCTATTTTCTTCACATTCTCTCAATTCTCAAGAAATACTATAGCTACAATGATCAGCCATTAATTCATTCTTACTCTCATTCCAACACTATTGATTTCACAATCTATTGATTTCTCTCAACATCACATCACTATGGATTGGTACACAATTCACCACATTCATAACAATAGAAATCTCACAACTCCAGCATATTGATTCATTCCATTCACATCAAATAGTTCCATACGCATCACATCATTCCCATTCCACACAGTTAAATTATAAATTCAAACATGAAAATCCAGACCAATTGCACTCACACACACATGCTCCAAATTTCACAAATAATTTCCGCTTTGTATTACATATGTAGAATATTACAATTGCGTCTAAGTCTCCCACTCAGCAATTCCTATTGATAGATTCTACAATTTAGTGCCTCCATAGAAATCACTCCAGCACCAACCAGGTTTTTTTTTTTGGCGATTTGGTGCAAAATTGCACCAATATTTTTTGCCTAGCACCAAGCCTATGGGAAAAAATTAGAGAAATTTTGGATGAAATCGCCAAGAAACTTCAAATGCAAAACATCCCTTGGATGAAATCGCCAAATAGTGGACGAAAATAGAATTATAGATATGTAATATGTAGTTTCCAATGTGGATGAATGTTGAAACTTGGAGCACCACTATGACATTTAATATCGCCACTTTGACATTTCATGGAAAATGAAAAAAAAAAACTGACACCAACCCTTAAATCACTATAGCCTCACACTGCTCCTATCAATTCCTCTACTACTCTAATCAACGACACAGCACAATAGAATACTCTAGCAATCCCGAAAGCACAACAACAATTGACCCCACCACTGCTGGCCTCCACCACCACCAAGCCTGAGTACTAGATTCTCTCTCTCTCTCCAGACTAAGGGCCATGTGAGTCGGGCCAGTGGAAATTGCACTACAGTCCAAATGCTCCACCGGGTACTATGCATGGCAGGACCTTTAGGGTTAGGGTCGGTTTAGCAGTCGTTTATCGATTTCGGTGAGTGGGTAATTCGGATCTCACCTTCAACTGATGGATCGATGGCCTCTTCACCTCCTATACAAGGTCACAATTCCTTTCTGTGACCTCTTCAAGAAGGTCACTTAACTATTTAAACGTTTCTTCAAGTCGCTTAAAGTCTTTTCAACTCTCTCCTTGAAGGTGGAGTGGCTAGCGGGTGGCGGCGCTCAAGGCTAGGGTGCTTTGCTCTCCAAGTCGCAGAAGTCAAGCTTCAAGTACTCGGTTTAGGTAAGCTTACATTGCAAATTTCTGCTGTTTTGACAAAGTTTTAAGTTGAATTAGGATCATAAAATTCGATTAAGGCATTCCAGATTTGTTTAAAAAAATCTCAGTTTTGGCTTGTAAAAACTTGCAGAACCTGATTTTTCCGTTTTTCTGGGACCAAAGTGCATTCTTCTTGGTTGGTTCATTTTTTTTTGCAAGACTTTGATGATCCATTCTCAACTTTTTAAGTGTTTCTTGCTTCAGATGTTAGCTAGATTGAAGGCTTTTTTTAATTTTTAAGATGAAATATTGGGTTGAAATAGGGTCATAAAAATCATTTAAGGCAATCCAAATTTGGTTTAGGAAATCTCAATTTCGGCTTGTACAAACTCGTAGAACTTGATTTTGCCATTTTTTTTGTGACCAAATTGCATTTTTCTTGATTTGGAGAATTTAAGAAGGTTCATGTCTTTTTTTGTGAGACTTTGATAATCCATTCGCAGCTTTTTAAGTGTTTCTTGCTTCACCTGTTAGTTAGATTGAGGGCTTTTTGATTTTTAAGATGAAATTTTGGGTTGAATAGGGTCATGAAAATCATTTAAGGCAATCCAGATTTGGTTTAGGATACAAACTCGTAGAACTTGATTTTGCCATTTTTTTTGTGACCAAATTGCATTCTTTTTGATTTGGAGAATTTAAGAAGGTTTGTAAATTTTTTTTGTAAGACTTTGGTGATCGCAGTTTTTTAAATGTTTACTTGACATTCCATGTGTAGAGAATAGATTCCCAAAGATTTTCCATAGATCTCAATTGGAATCCTGAGTCGATAGATCTTGAAACACAATCCGAAGATCACATTGAGGTGGAATTGGAAGTAGCTTAGGGTGGTGAAGATGGAAGAGTTTACAAAACTGGGAGGTGGTCCTTGGCAAAGACTCTATCCTTGTGTCATAGTAAGAGCTTAGATTTTGATAAACATGATCCAACGAAATCGCAAAATGTGCAAATGACCAGGGCTCCAAAGAGGTGGAAAGTCATGGCAGATGATTTGTGGGGAAGGGGTGTACATAGAAACCCACAACAAATTCAAGATAAATGGGAGAAGATATCACCGGACTTCATGAAAGTATATGATTATGAGAAAAAAATACCATGTGGCCAACCGAGCTACTTTTCTATGAGTCCATTGGAAAAAAAAGAACATCCAAGGAGATTCCCAAGGGCACCGTTTGATAATTTTATCTATGAAGCAATGCTTGATTGGTTTCCTAAAATGTCGCAAGCTGTGGATGCTGGAGGGATTCCCCTTGACAGTGGAATGATGGGACCTTCTAATGGTATTTTTTTTAAACTTTTAGCTTTATTTTTTGGTTTTAGATTTGATTATTGTGTGTCAGTATATTTTTTAAGTATTGTCTCCATTGAATGTGAATAATTTTTTTAGCATTCTAATAATTTGCTATCATATGTATGTGTATTACAGATGGTGGTGAATCGTCTGTTGATTATTCTACCAAAAAACGTCGCTTATCAATGAAGGCTGCAAATGGTGCATTAGCTTCTATGGTGCATTAGGCTTGAATTTGTTCAAGCCATTAGTGAAGGGCATGATTGAGAGGCCATCCCTCACAAGGAAATTATAGAGTTAGACAAATAAAAGTTACAGTCCGAGGAATTGCGCCATCTTGATACTATGAAACTTGAACGTGAAAGAATGGATAGTGCTAGTGCCACTGGACAAGGTTACGTGAATGCTCTTCTTAGCTTGAGCAATGCTACAAAGACAATTGGAAATGCCCTTCTAAAAAAGCAATAGTTTGAGGCATCATTTTTGCCTTGTTCATTATGTTCCAACCTAATTTTGAAAGAAAGTTTATCATTGGTAGATCATTATTGTTTTATGTACCATGGTTTGATTGATTCTTTTTTTTTTATATTTATATTTTGATCATCTCAAAGGGTTTTTTTTTTCAACATTTATGTTAATTTTATTAATTTAAGCCCATTTTGTGGGTTTATTTTTTTAAAGGCATTCAACATGGACGCTTGGAGTTGCAATTGCAGCTATGGGGGTAGCAACTACATTAATTGCAACTATGGTACAGCTGACAACTCATGGAATGTTCGAAGGGAGTCAAACAACCAAAGCACCAAGAATATCAACCTTGAAAATTTCAAAACGTAAGAAAAGAGCTGAAAAGATGTTACCTATCATTCATTCAGTTTTGGAATGTGAACAACTTTTCCAAGAAGTTTTTGTTCACCAAGCTAGCAAGAAAAGTATATTTGGATCGGAGTGTGGACTTTATTATATCAAGCCACGTTCAATTCATTGGTGGGAATAGTTTTCAACTTTAGAGACGCAAGAGGATCCTGAACGTTTTTGCCAATTTTTTCGACTCTTCGTTTCAACTTTCCTCTACATTTGCAGTTTGGTACAAGAAAAATTGAACAAGAATCTCCCTCCTGGATTGATTAATATTACCGGACGATTGATGACTGTGCCCAAATAAGTTGCTATTGCGTTGAGAAGGCTTGGTACTGGAGACACCCATAGCTCTGTGGGTGAACTTTTTGGTGTGGATGACTCAACATGCGTTAGAGTTTGTAAGCAATTCATTTCAGCTTTAATCAAAGTTGCTTTGCCTTTGCATTTGAAGTGGCCAAGGGGAGAAGCTTTATCAAAAATAAAGCTTGGGTTTGAAAGCCTACATGGCATACCACAATGTTGTGGTGTTCTTGATTTTTCTCATGTCCAATTTGATCTACCTACGGGATCTAGATCAACGGACTATTATGATCGAGATCATAATTATTCTACAGTAATTCAAGCCATTGTAGATTATGAAGCCCGTTTCATAGATGTTTTTGTAGGTATCCCTGGATCAGTACACGATTCTTGTGTATTTTAAATGTCAAATCACTTCAAAGAAGTGATTGCAGGGAAGAGATTGGATGGGCCAACAATACAAATTGAAGGCATTGATATCAATGAGTTGATTGTAACCGATGCAGGTTATGTTGGTGATAAGAACTTGCTTGTGCCTTGGCTTGGAATCCAACTTCCTAGGCTATATGATGAGTTCAACTTTAAACACTCATCCACACGCATGGTAGTTGAGCGCTCATTTGGAATTTTGAAAGGTATGTGGAGGATTTTGGAAAACCCTATCACAAAACCAGATTTGAAAAGGATTCCAATCTTGATATTGGCATGTTGTTTGCTTTATAATATTGTCATAGACAAAAGAGATGTCATTGATGATTCTATTGTTCTTTGGAGACACCACTACTTGGGATACAGACAACAAGTAGTGAGAAATATACCTCAAAATGATAGTGAGTAATTGCAGATGGCAATTGCAAGACATTTGTATCAACTAGAAGGAATGCGCTTCAATGAATGAAGTATGGATCTTATATTTTATTGTGATAGTTTTCAATTTGAATGATGTATTTGTTTTTGTAATATTATTTGAAGTGACATCATTGCATGTAAGGCATATCATGTCTTGCAGGTAATGCTCTTTTGTGGTTATTTTGAATAATTGATACATATTACAAGTTTTATGTACTTTGTTCTTGGAAAAAACTCAAAATTCTTGTTTATGTTGCTAAATACCTCAAAATAATTTGGATTGTACATGATAAATCCTAATTGCTCAAGCATCCATTTTTTGAATGATATACATTTGGATCTAGTGATTGTATAAATTGTCAATTTTGCCATTGAATGTTTTTTGCATAATATAAAATACAATGGACATTTTTGGTCCTGCTTTTGTAAAAAAAAATTATTTAGTATTCATGGTGTTACATGATTATTGATTGAATAACATTGGTAATGAATTTTGTAAATTTGATAGCCTAAACATATGGAGATGATCTATACACATATCTTTTATATTAACCCCTAAAGGACCGGCATGCATTTTTTGGCAACATAGCAATTTTGGCCAGGTACATGAGTCTAGAGATTTCCATATTTTTGGCCCAAAATTTAACTGAAGGTTGGGGCAAAGAATATTTTTGATATGAGCTAAGTTTCATGACATTTGGATATACGAGTCAAAAGTTATGGCCTAATATGTTACTTTTTTTGTAATTGGGCAATTTGGGCAGATTAGAAAAAATCACTTTTTCCAAAAAAATAAAATTGATATTGATTTTCTAAAGTTATATATACATGGAAAGCTTTGAATCATTCCATTTTGATCAATGAGTCAAAAGTTATAAGGATTTTTTGTTTGCGGGCAATTATAGATTCTTTACTCTACAGTAAACTTTGAAGTCCTTTATCTTACTCAATTTTCAATATTTTTGGAAAAGAAAAAATTCTAGGATGTAGATTGTTTATTACAACATTCTAACCATTGGAATTGGAATTTTTCAATTCCATAATTGAATTCTTAACAATTTAGTATTTGGAATCATTTTCTACTACTATCTACTTACCATTTTTTTCCTATATGTTGTACAATTCCAAATGATCTACACATCATTTTGGGCATTTTTTTAAAGATAAGAGCTTTTGAAGTGTTGCTGCCCTGTTTTTCGTAGGGCCAAAAAAATGATCTTAGTCAATTTAAATGCTCATATCGTGCAATCCACGCGGTGGAAATTTCTGAAATTTTTACCACATGTTCTCAAGTCAGCATACTACAAGATCCTATGGTTATATGTGTCAAAAAAATTGTTTAAAAAATTTGATACTTTTACAAAAAAAAGGCAGTTTGGGAAAAGTTTTGGTGTAAACATAGTCATGAAACTTTAGGGATAAATAAACACCCTCATTGAATGAGAAGAATATGATGTGGGAAGATTTGAATGGGAGGTGTCGTATGACCGTACTTTATAAACTAATTATCTCTATGTTTTAACCAGGTAATTGGACCATCCTGATGATTTTTGAAATGTCTTTAAAACATAGAGATAATTAGTTTATAAAGTACGGTCATATGACACTTCACATTTGAATTTCCATAGATCATATTCTTCTCATTGAATGGGTTGTTTATTAACCCTTAAAGGACTAGCATGCATTTTTGGGCTATATAGAACTTTGGGGTAGGTATGTGTAATTGGAGATATCCAAATTTTTGGCCCAATTTTTTTTCGAAAGTGAGATTAATGAATATCTTTTGTCAGTACTAAATTTCATGGCATTTGAAAATATGAGTAAAAAGTTATGGCCTAATGAGTTATTTTTTAAAATAAAAGGGCAGTCTGGGCAGATAGAAAAAAATCAATTTTTATGAAAAACAAAAATTTGAAAATGGTTTCTTACACTTATATATATGTGAAAAGGTTTCGAATCATCCCATTTGATCAATGAGTCCAAAGCTATTGGGATTTTTTGTTTTATGGATTCTCTACTCTAAAATAAATTTTAAAGTTTTTTTTATCTTACTCAATTTTCAATATTTTTGGAAATAAATAAAATTATAGGATGTAGATTGTTTATTACAACATTGCAACCATTAGAATTGGCATTTTACAATCCATAATTTACAATTTAGTATTTTGAATCACTCTCTACTACTATCTATCACCTATTTTTTCCTATATGTTGTACAATTCCAAATGATTTAATAACTTTGAAGAATGTGTCCAACTTATCTAGAAAAAAGAATCCAAAGAAGCAACACCATTTTGGACATTTTTTTTATAGAAAAGTGAGCTTGTGAAGTGTAGCTTCCTGGTTTTATGCGGGGCCAAAACAATGATTACTTGTGTTTTTTAATGCTTATATCATGGAATTCATGTGGTGGATATTTTTGAAATTTATACATGTTTACAAGTCAGCATACTACAAGATCCTATGGTTGTATTTTTCCCAATTTAAAAAAAAAAATACTTGTGCTAAAAATGGCAATTTTGGAGCGTTTTTGGTGAAAACATCGTCATGGAATTTTAGGCTTAATATAAAAGAAATGTGTATATATTATTCCTATGTGTTTGTGCTATCATATTTAGAAAATTCATTACCAATGTTATTCAATCAATAATCATGTAACACCATGAATACTAAATAATTTTCTTTTACATAAATTGGTGGTTTAGAACTAAAATTTGATATGCTTGACTGGAATTAATTAAARTTTAAATGTTAATTATGCAAGACAAAAAATGAGCATTGCATTTTATATTACGCAAGAAACATTCATTGGCAAAATGGAAAATTTGAATAGATAAGGTAGAACCACCTATTCCCAATCGGGGTCCAATAACCAACCTATACACTAGTGTATTTCTAACCAAGGTCAGAATGTTTTTTTCTTTTCTTTTCAAAGTTGGAACTAAAAGTTCATGACACATGTTCCAAGTTAGTGTGCAAAAAAATAGGAAGCAATGAGTGCAAAAGTAGTTTTTTGAGTGATGGGAATTGGAAGAGTCTAGAGATTGGCAATAGGTTCGATGCACTTTTGCCTTTGAAAATTTATAGTAATTTCAATTCATGCGATAAAATTACCAAAGTTTTTACAAACTCCATCATTTTTATCAGCACACCTCTGAAAATATTTACTTTGCATAATTGCATTGCTTTATATTCATCCAAAATTCCTTATTTAGTTGGCTATGGGTGGTTCTACCTTACCGGACTCAAGTGTGCAAAACCAAACTATGATTTCACATCCATCATGCACTTTTACAATTGAGATTTTTTTCTATGGATTTTATTTTTCTTTTAAAAAATAAATGTTTTTCATTAACATGGGCATAAACCAAAAACTGGAAAAAAATTGAACAAAAAATTTCATATTAAGGGCCTTGTCAATAATTTAATTTTGAATGTGTTAGTAAAATTGTATACACTAAGTAAAGTACAAAATATTAAATATTAGGAATTGAAACCATGTGTGTACCAAGCCGGTAACAAGTCTGTAACCGAACTCTCACATGTGGCTTTGGTTGGGGAAGGTAAAAGTCGAATCTACTTGTTGGAATTTTGTAGAAGGTTGTTCAAGTCGTAAAGTGCTTCACCCCCCTCCCACATAGCAGGACAAATTTGAAAATTCCGGTGGGCTCTCCCTATGGACATTACCGGGAGTGGGTGGAGACCTCATAGTTTTCCACCGGCCCGACTCACATGGCAGGAGGCCCTAAGAAACAATCGATAGCCGCAACCCCACTTCACTCCATTCAGCTGATAACTGAATTAACCGCCTCAATAGATCACACCCCATTCATCCATTCCAACTTCCATTAACCAGGACTATAGATGAATTCCAAGTAAAATGCCAAACTAACTAGTAACTATAGAAAGTTAACCTCAAAATGCCGAAATACCATTGAAAATAGCCGAAAATGAACCAATAAAACAAAAGAAATCCACAAAAACTACAATAGTTCACAGACTACAGTAAGTAGAACAGTTGTCTGAGAATAAAATTGTGATTGTTAAATTAACTGAATGCTAATGTGAGCTCGGGTAGAGCTCTGGTTTTTGTGAAACAATTAGACTGGAACTTTGCCACAATGACATTAGTGGGTGATTGTTCAGACAATTTGAGTAGATAAATTGTATTGTAATCGGACACTTGATCATTTGACTGGTGTGTTTTCAAAGTTGMTTGAAAGTAACCAAGTTAAAAACTAAATGTCAAATGGACAGTCATAGGGTTAGTAGTCTCACGGCTATAGGCTAAAGTCCATGACAAATTGACCAAAGTTCAAGACAATTGAAGAAAGACAAATTGACTAGAAAAGCTAAAGCTAAAGAATGGGCAGACATAAAGATTAATATCAAATTTCTAGGGATGCTCTTTCATCATTTATGCCTTGCATACTGGACAAATTGTTAGAGAATACTGCTTTGATATTCACATATTAAATTTGTAATTAGGCTAGTAAACAAAGTACAACATAGAAGAGGGAAAGAAAAGAGGATTTAATTAAGGAATTATTTCCCTAAAAGTTTATTGTACTTCAAAATATATAAATTGGCATTTTGACTACATCGATAGTGCATGCATTTCACATGACGAATTGACCAAAACTTGAGGATTTGACCACAGGATTTGTCACAAACCAAAGCATACTATATAGGATTGGGACCGCATACCATTGTGTCTTATATAAATAGCATTGGGGTTGGACTGTGATTATTTGACTATAAGTGTGGGTTATTTGTTTATTCCTCAAACTAATGTTTAAATTACCTAGATAAGTATCTAATTTACAGAAACAAGTGGCCTTAGTTACAATACAATGGATTGATTTCCCTTTATATTGGAATTTACTCCCTTATATAGTTTTCCCTGGGTTTTGTAGTTAGGCAAAATCTACATGACAAGTACATACTTCAGAGGGGTCAATTAGAAAGTCAATAAAAAAGAACTTGCAAACAAAACTTTGGACCCCTTATTTACTTTTCGAATTTTACATAAAATTAGCCAAAAAAAAATTGAGCAGATTTTCCTACTTTGAAAATTTAAGGTTTTGAATTATTCATATTTTTATTTTGTTTATAATAATTAGTTACAAAGTTTTGAAGTAAAAAGATACAGTGTAGCACTAAAAAATAACTTTCACATTCCTATATTATATAAGAAAATTTGTCTAAAAAATGAACATAAAATTCCTAAAAATAGCTCTCTATTGAAAGATCATTTTGAGTTGAATATTGACAAAGTGGTGAACTAAGTGTGTTCTCTATAAATATTTGAGTTGAAAAACATGCCATTTTAGTTCATTTTCAACCTCTTCTAGAAATTATTTCATATATTTTACTTGAGTTGGAAATTTTTGCAATAAAAACCTATAGTCATTATTAAACAATGCTCAAAATAGTAGGTTGTAATTATAGTTTATTAGAAACCACTTATTTGTATGTGGTTTGTTGTAGTAGGCCTAAGTGAATTCCTCGAGGTGCATACGCAAACGCAATGCAAGGTGAAGGCGCCAATTTGTGGGGGCGGAGAAAAGCTACATGAATATCTCTTCTTAAAAGAAAGTGGCAAAATGACACTTTGATTTAGATTACTTTGAAGCACTAAATTGCTAAGTCCATACATTTTTAAGGGTGCCAAACAACTTCACATTATGCCCATGCACTTTTCCAATTTCCACTCAAATTTGGTTGTTTCATGTACATTCATAATTTTATATAAGTGATACAATTGCTAGAAAATAAAAAATAAAAATACTTGCATATTATAGGGTTAAAAATATATTTGTAGTTTTACATACAATTTGTTGTTTGGCTAATGTCAAATATACATGATCCTCTTTCAAGATGATAGCTAAATTTCCCCTACCTACCTTCTAGGTAACCTCCACATGATAAAATTTAAAATGTAAAGACAAAAAAAGTATTATCTACTATAACAACAGGCATACTCTAGGGTGATTGCAATAAACACTTGTACTATTTGTTGCGTTTTGAAACAGTACTCATAAACTTTTCTGGAGTTCTTCAAAAATAGAAATTAATTTTTTAAATTTCTTTAAAATATAGTCAATGTATGCACTTTTAAGATGAAGATAACTACCAAAGGAAATTTATAGAAATTTTTTCTAACTATGAGAACTAAAAAATGCCAAATCTCAAGAAAATAGGTGTTTTGATGTGAAAATTACTTTAAAATATTAAAAATAAGTAAATTCAAAAAAATAAAAAGTCTTCATTTGCAACAACTTTATGGAGATGGTTATCCACCAAAAAATACATCAAAATTATTATTTATATGTTTCAAAATGCAACTTGTATACAACACTCTTTAGACCAATGTAAAACACACTTGAAACATGATTTTGGAAATTCTTCTTCTGGAAAGGTGTATTTATATTAGAAGAACCAGACTACCAAATTTCACAATTTGATTCTTCAAAAAACGTAGTGGTTAGGTACTAAAAACTTCCAAATTGGCAAGTGTGACATTTAAGCGGGCTCTATTTTTGGATACTAAATTTTTTTTGAAAACTAGAAAAAATCAAGCAAGGTCCATAGTAGACATGAGTACCTTCTCTTCAAATCTTAAGTCATCTGGAGCCAAAATACAAAAGTTATGGCCAAAAATCAGATCAGCATGCAACATACGACGCAAAATAGGACAAGTGTTTCTTGCAATCACTGGACAATAGTGTAATGCCTTCCCCAATGTGTCTAGAACATTTAGCACAGAAGCCCTGTCTCCCATATCTTCTTTTTGGAGCTTTGCCAATTTCAACCTTAGATTCTGGTATTGCTTTGAGTTTTCAAAGCATTTCTATTAATCCCTAGCTTCTTCACTCATTCAACTACTACACGAATATATCTCTGAGGAATACAAACTCTACATCCAAATGAAAAAAATAGGGAGGAAAGTGCCTCCCCCCCTTAACCCCCCCATGCCCAACAACTTTTTGACAATGAAAATTTTGAAAGAATTGTGTCCCTTTGATATTTTTGGCAATATAGATGTGCTTGAATTTTTTTTATTTCAATCTTATAAAAGTATAGAGTGCTTTGTTTGATATACATAGAATTAATGGTGGATATTTTTGACCCTTTCATTTTTACATTATAACAACTTCAGGTGATTACCTTCATAGGCAAAAAACATAGATTTTTTAAGATTTTTTTTTATAAAAGACAAATGATTCTTTTGTACCTCCCGAAAATTTGGTCTTGTAATCCAAGGTGAATGAAGTATTTTTTTATTTAAAAGTTTAAGARAAAAAAACTCTCAAATTTGTAGTCTTACACACATTTTCAAAATTCAAATAAAAAAGTCAAAAGCCAAAATTGACCAAACTGGATCCAACCAAAATTTAAAATATTCAAAGTTGAATAAACTCTATAAATTCAACTATTGTTATTATCATCATATTTTTGGCAATGTCTTCAAGGATTTGGAACCATTCTAATTATTCTAGGTTCTTTATCACAGTACTTTGAAGCTTTTATTTTTAAAATTAATAAAAATAAAATTTTGAAGAATTTCTCCAATTCTTGTTTATATGTATAGAATAAAGACTATAAATGTTCAAAAAATTGTTTTTTCCCATTTCTACTACTCCTTTCATTGGAAAAACATTATATTTGCTTCCATTTTCTACTAGACTACATTTCCTAATATATTTTGAAATACTTCTCACATTCAAATTTTAAAAATTAGAAAATACTGCAAGTATGTAAACTTATTATTCTAAGATCCTAGATTATCAAATATTGAAATTTATTTCACCGTATCAAGAATTTGCCATTGAAAATTTGAAGAGAACACATTATGTCACTTTGGTCCTTGAGAGATTAATTCCTTTTGTACACATTCAAAAAATAAATAAAAAATTCCTTCAGTGAATATAAATCTACATGTAAATGGGCAGAAACGAGGAGGAAGTGTGTTTGCCCTCCACTTTATGCCTTCTTCACACATTCAACAACTAAATGAAAATTCCCAAGGGGAGCATGAATTCTACATCCAAATTATTGAAATGGAGGAGGAAGTCCTTCCTCTACTAATAATTTCTTCTTCACACATTCTACAATTCAAAAAAGTAAGCGTGAAAGAACAAGAACTCTAAATCCAAATTACTTAAAAACAAATTGGGGAGGAAGTTTCCTCTGATAAATCCCTTCATCACACCTTCAATGATACAATAAAAAATTTCCTAAGAGAAATTGACCTAGAAATTTGTGAAGTAGATTTTGCCCAACTACAAAACCCTGAGGGAAAACTAAAAAAGGGGTTAAATTCCAATGGAAAGGTCAATAAGTCTAACGTTTATGTACTGAGATCACTTGTTTTGTAATTTGGATACTTATTTGTGTCGTTTTATATTTTGTTTCTTAAAATAAATCCCAAGAAACATACTAATGTCAATTTTCTTCAGTCCAAACCCACATGCTAATATATAGACTCAATGGTATGGCGTCACTATCCCGTCTAGTGTGTGGTTCACATCAATTCTCAAGTCAATTTTCATGGAATAGTCAATTTATCTTATGCATGCTCTAACCACTTAAGATGCATTTATATATAGATATATTTGAAAAATACAAATATCCAAGTTATCTATTGTAATATATACTTTTTTCACTCACAACTAGGCCACATTATCTTGGCTTGCCTTCTTTGGCAATTTTATTTGTATGATAAATCCTATATTTCTAATTCACTTTTAATACAACGTATATGAATTTACAAGAGAGATTTATTCTTCCCTGTTGCTTGCTCAGTCTTCAAGTCAGCCAATTCGCTCCAACTTCTACAATGTCAATTAATCTTGGTCTTTTGGGTCAATTAGACTTGCTATCCAAATTAAGACTCAACCACCAAAAGGTGGACCTATGACTGAGCATACTCTTGGACTGGCTCCTCACTATTCCCAGTCGACTTGACTAACACTCAGGCTACACATACACATGGACTTGTACAACTGATTTGGCCATTAGACTAGATCTCCATTAACAATGCAAATGTCACCTACTAGGGAAGTGGACAATGTGAATTGACATATGATACAAACTTTAGTTGTAGAATTTTGACACAACATCTATCCGTGATATTTAGCAACTGGATTTAGCCATAGATCAAGTTATTGTTCTTTACTCCTATGTGCACAATAAATAAACTTGGAGTCTATTAAAGTTTTGACGTGAGATTCAATCCAAGTAGGTATGGCTAAAATCTTCTATTAATATTTCTCACTAGACACCAATCCTTTTCAACATAACAAATTACTGTAATTAATTCTTACTAAAGAATTTAGACATAATTCTTTCTTTTAATTAGACCCTAGTTGTGAATCAATTTGCAATTTATATCAGTGAACACATCCTGATATGGTCAATTCATCACGCACTATTATTGTCTTCCCTAACTGAATCGGGATACACATTATCTAAGGAATTTTTTTCAGTCAATTAGGCTTATACAGGTGCATCAATATTTTCATACAACATATCCATTAAGCATATGAACACTTCCAATCTATTTGCGTTTTTAACCATAAGTCTAATTAACCACTGAAAGTCTTTGTTTGTCAACTCGACCTCATGCTTTTGTAAGCCATTGATCCACTAAGTCGACAATTAATTTCCTCATGTAGCTTATTAGTTTATAAAGCTTAATTCTAACAAACCTACACTCTCAAAGTTTCACACCAACTGGCAACTTGACCATGCAAGTAATCTAACAATTAGTTACTTGACTTACTTCATCCTTACTTCACTACTCCAATAGACCATTACCCAATATTAAATCCAAATTGGATACACTGAAGCTCACCATGGTAGTTCATTTCTATCATAATCAAGAGAGAATATGATGTAATATTGTATGTGTTATATTAATAATGATGCTTACATATTCAAATGTAAGTTTTATATAAAGTATGTATTCTTGAGAGTCACAACTCTCCAGCTCTAAAGAGTCACAACTCTAGGTTAACTAATACACTAATATACTGTCTTTATGCAGTATGTCTAACACTCCCACTAGTGTGTTAGTTAACTTTCGTTAGTTCGGATGAATGTTACAAGACAGTCATCCAAACCGGCCTTCTTCTCTCTCGATTAGGGTTTAAGATTTTGCTCGTTTTCTTGTGACTGTGCTGCTCCGCTTCCCGGCTGCTACTTTTTCTCTTTCATGCATTGCGTGTGTTGTGTTCATGTAGGTTGTGAAAGCAGCAACTATTATGCTTGCAAATTTGTGAAGCTGATGCAGCTAGTTCTATAACTTGATGAAGCACAATGATGATTCCTTGTAGCATGGTGGACGGCTGGTGGAAAACGGCAATAATTTTGGAGTTATGCTGTGAAGGTTCTTTGAATTGATAGCTCAATCTTGACGGCAAGTAGTGCTCCTGTGGATCTCTGTTGCTCCACCTTTTTTGTTGTACAACTTTGTTTGTTTTGGAATTTGGATTGAAATTTGTAATGTTTTGTATCTGATTTTGAGATTCGTTGAATCTGTCTTTTGCGACGCTTGTGAAGGCAGGGAGTCACTTGGTAATGGAGTTGTGCTTATCGTGATGTCAAGTTGAGGTCAAGCTCATCAAAGTTTGGTGAGTTGTCTCTGATTTGGATTGAACTTCAACTTTGTTTCTGTATTTGTAGCTCCCTGGTTGCTTTCAAAATACGTTTGATTGGCTTTTTTGCATGATATAGGGTTTGATATTTACTGGGAAAAGACTGTGAAAGTCTATCTTGAAAATCTTTGTTTGAAGTAGGAAAGATAGGCCCTCCAATATGTGCATGATTGGGTCCTCGCAATTGAAGGAGCCCCGACTAGACCGATAATTTGAGTCGTTCTATTGAGCCTTGATATGGGTTGAATAAGCCTTCATTTTGGATCGTATTACCTTTGATGCTTTGGAAATCTTGGCCCTAGTTTGAAACAGAGAAGGCAGCTCGTCCAATATAAGGAAGAATAAGACCTGGTTTGGAGCAGTAGAGACAACAACGACTTTGTTGAGCATAATTGAAGGTATTATTGCTCATACCTTTACTTTGCTTTTGTTTATTTGTTGTCCATTTTCTGAAATTTTTATATGATTGACTTGGTTTTAGTGAAATATACAAGTGAATTATTCCTTGAGGGGTCTTTGATATGAAAGGTTTTGTTGACAGATGGTGTCTCCCACTCGAAGACAACTCAAGGTACTGAAATCTCCCACAGAAACAAGATTGGTTGAAAGTTGTAGAGGTTATAAGTGCTTGAAAATTTTGATTTGAAGGAATCATATACATACCAAGTTTAGCCATACAATAAACATGTTTATTACGTGCTAAACATTTAGTAAGAATATCAGCAGTTATCTTAGCTGTGAAAATAAATTTGAGTTCAATGTCTTTAGCAAGCACTCGTTCTTGGGTGAAATGGTATTGAGTATCAATATGCTTGGATCAAGAATGATACTTAGGGTTATCTGTTAATGCAATAGCACTCTGACTATCACAATAGATAAGTGTAGGATAAGGTTGTGAAAATCCAAGTTATTGAAGTAATTTCCGCAACCAAATGGCTTCAGTAGAGGCTTTTGCCAAAGCCATGTATTCAGATTCTGTTGAAGAAAGAGCAACTGACTGTTGTTTTTTATTAACCCCAGGAAATGACACCATTAGCTAAAAGGAAACAGTAGCTTGAAGTGGAGCGTCAGGTGTCTTTGCAGTCAGCCCAATCAACATCAGAGTATCCATGAAGAATATTACCTTGAGGTGATTTTTGGTAATGTATTCCATAAGAGAAAGTGCCTTTGATATATCTTTAAGTTCTTTTCAGAGTTTGGATATGTGATTCTGTTGGAGCTGATAGATATTGTGCTAAACTATTGATTATATAAGCACAATCACGTCTGCTATTCACGATGGCATGCATAAGGCTGCCAACAATTTGTGAATAAAGATACTAGTTGTCGCGAGTTGAATTTTTTTCTTCTTTATACAAATGAATACATGATTGCATAGGTGTACTTATAGAATTGCAATTTAGCATATTATATTCTTTAAATTTAGAGGTGAGATATTTCTGTTAGTGGATAATTGTCCAACCTTCAATTCTATTTTTTAAGATAGCATTTCCAAGTGTGAAATGAGTTCACCTTCATCAGACATGTCGAATTCCATTTGTAATATAGTTTTAATATTTTAAATG
The DNA here is from genome assembly GCA_006891605.1 of Pleurozium schreberi. NCBI lineage: Eukaryota > Viridiplantae > Streptophyta > Bryopsida > Hypnales > Hylocomiaceae > Pleurozium > Pleurozium schreberi. The sequence goes on from VACF01002240.1 coordinate 96,024, forward strand.
AGTGTCAACTGATTACTTACCAGAATGCAGTCATCAACATAAATTGTAAGGATTATAAAGCTTTGATTAGTTCCCTTTTTGATGTAAATGCTGGCATTTGATTCTAATTTGTGAAAATTATGAAGTAGAAGATATTGGTCTAGACATTGATACCAAGCTCTGGAGGATTGTTTTAATCCATACAAAGATTTTAGGAGTTTGCAAACCAGATTAGAACTAGCTAGAACTGTGAAGCCTTCAGGTATAAACATGTAAAAACCTTCTTCTATAAATCCATTTAAAAATGCAGTCTTAACATCTAGTTGATGAATCTCATAATCATATTGGGTTGCAAGAGCAAGTAAGACTTTAATGGAGTTTAGTTTAACTACAGGTGAGAAAGTCTCCATGTAATCAACGCCTTGTATTTGCATAAAGCCACGGGCCACTAAGCGTGCTTTATATTTGTTCAAATTGCCATCAACTTTAGTTTTTATCTTGAAAATCCATTTTGAGCTAATAGGTTTTCGATTTGGTGGTAATTGAGTAAGAATCCAGGTTTTATTCTTTTCTAAAAAATCTAATTCACCTTGAATGGTTGATTGCCAATGGTGAGAATATGACCTGGATAATGCTTCTTGCATTGTTTGAGGAGAATCCATAGAAAAATAGGCATAATTGGCTTGATGATGTTTAGGATTTAACTTCTTTGTGGATGTTTTCCCAGCTAGTGATTCAAGTAATCTTCTTGTGGGTTTGATTTGCCTAGTAGGTCTAGCTAATGAACTTGGAGGTGCATATGGGGACTTAAAAGTAGAAGTTACTTTAGCTTCATGTGGTAATTCAGCAATTGGAATTTGGTCTAAGGATAATTTGGAAAGACTACTTGTTGTATGACTTGCGTGATCATTATCAATTGGTAAAATATTTTGATGTTGTGGAGTAGATAATGATGGGCTTGGTGGGCTGAGTATGCTTTGTTGCATAGAAGATTCTTGTAATTGGTTTTGAATAAGAGGCTGAGGCAGAATTTGAACTTGAGGAAAATCATTTTGTTGACCTTTTCGAGTAGGATGTGGTCTAAATAATGCAGGATCTATTAGAATCTGTGTGTCATTATCTTCTTCTAATGAATGCCTTTCAGGAATTTTAACAAGAACTTCATCAAATATAACATCTCTTGATATTATTAGCTTTTTGGTGTTTATGTTCATTAAATGATAAGCTTTAGCTTCTTCACTGTAGCCTAGGAAGATTGATTCATGGGAATGAAAATTCAATTTTTGTCTTTGCTTTTTAGGAATAAGAACATGTGCTTTACAACCAAAAATTCTGAAATACGATAAGTTAGGTTGTCTACCATACCGCAATTCAAAAGGAGTTGAATTTGCTGATATTGCCTTGATAGGACTTCTGTTTTGGAGATAATTTGTTGTATGTAATGCTTCCCCAAAATATTTTGGTAATTTTGCATAAGATAACATTAAAAGGATTGCTCCCATTAATGTCCTGTTTTTTAGTTCTGACATTCCATTATATTGTGGTGTGTAAGGTGTAGTCATTTCTCTTTTAATGCCTTGCTCTTGGCAAAAGGTGTTAAATTTAGCAGACAGATACTCATCAACTTAGTTAGTTCTTGATGTTTTTATTTTATGATGTGTTTGTTTTTCAACATAATTCTTATAGAGTTGAAATTTAGAAACGGATTCAGATTTTTTCTTTATTAAATAAATATGGTAGAATCTTGTCAAATCATCAATAAAAGTAATAAAGTAAAGATAACTTGTATGTGTGGCCACTTGCATGGGGCCACATATATCTGAATGAATTAATTCCAATATCTATGTAGCTCGTCTTGCACCCTGTTTGAGGAACTCGACTTTATGTTGTTTGCCTTCTATGCAAGATTGGCACAATGTGATAAGCTTCTCATCAAAAGGTTCAATACCTTTTGAAATAACTTGTATTTGCCTTGGTCTTTGCTGATTTATATGGTTTAGCGTTAAATGCCATAAATCAGCCTTATTTGATGTTGCAGAAGTTGAATTTGCTAATGCATAAGTATTAGATGTGATAGTCTCACCTAATTCATACAAGTCTGGATTAAGCTTACAAGTTGCTATTTTTTGTCTCAGTTTTTTTATAAGAATGGATACTCCATCTTTTATGTGGATCTCTCCACCTGTCTTGTCTAGTTGCTTTGCTAAAAACAGATTCTTTGCAAGGTCAGGGATATGCAAAACATTATATATGCATTATTCATCCCCATTAGTTAGTTTTAAATTTACATCACCATATCCTTGAATGGTATAAGATGTAGAGTCGTCACCTAGGTTTACTACTTGTGTGTCATTACACTTTGTATAGTTTATAAAGCCTTCACGTTGATGGCACATATGTTGAGTTGCTCCGGAATCCACATCCCAAGTGGAATTAATTTTCTCTTCAGTTGTTAATGCCACTACATAGAGTTTATTATTTGCTACAGCCAAATTTATTTATTTCTTATTATTTGATTTTTTTGCTGCAATTTTAGTTCTGCAGTCACTAATGTGATGCCCAGTTTTTTTTACAATTAAAGCATCTTTTTTTAGCTGCAAGACTCTTCTTTCAAAAAGGTTTATAGCCATTGCTCTCCTTTTGAATCTGAACTTTTCTTAAAGTTTTTCTTAAAGTATGGTTTCTTGCCTTTGTTCAAAAAAAATTTTCCAACACATAAAGCTGATGTATTTTTAGAAGTTGAACTCATATCCTTGATAAAAATTTCTTCTTGAATTAAGTCTGTAATTAAAAACTGCGGTGTTATTCCAACTTGCCTTTGAGTAGAACGAATGAAGGATTGATAACTTTGAGTAGGACTCTGCATTAACATGATAATTGCTTCATCATCTGGTATTGTGCAACCAGCTACTAGCAATTGTTCTAAGTGAGCTCTGAAGTTGTAAATGTGTTTCACAATACTTGAGTTTTCTTTCATTTTTAAATTAAACAATTTATCTTTCAAATGCATTTTTGTCACTATGTCTTGGGATTCAAAGATATTAATCAATTCTAACCAAGCTGAATTAGATGTTTTACAAGATTGGATAAGGAAACTATTGAATTTTCAAGGCAATTGTTGATAATGGTTAATGCTAATGCATCTTGGTCCTCTATCAACCCAAATTCTTCCCCTAACTAATTTAGAGGTTCAAGTTAGATTAAAATACAAGTTCCTTATGAAGTTTTCATATGTGCAATCTTAACATATAAGAGAAAGACTAAAGAGTTCAAGAACAATAATCAAAATATAATATAACAAATTGCCTTCCAAGCGGACCGTCTTTTTATCAATGGTAAAATATGAGTTTATATCTATATTGTTTGTTTTTGTTTATATATATATATATATATATATATGTGTCTTATTTAAAGGAAAGTCAAGAATGGATGCTCAACAAGGGAAAATACAAGAATGAGAGTAAGTAAGGACTCATACCAATGGAACATACATTGCGAACGGACCTTCTGCCATTGTAATCACCACCACGTTCTCGTCCGAGCTTCAAATAAGGAGTATCTTAGCTCTCTGGATTCCTAACAACAAGAGCTACTCACTTCAAAAAGATTTATACTAATATTTTTTACTGCTTAATAGATATGACTACAAACCCAAGACTAAAAGTTATACAACTTGCCTCACGATTCTGCTTCAGACCTCTCTTTATTTCTACAGTTGTAACTTCTATCTGTGTAGTCCAAATGAAATGCAACAACATGATATGTAAGCATAACAAGTGTGGACAATCTCTCCAAGTTATTTCGCATAAATTTTGTTATTTCTCACAAAGTTATGAACCTTCAAAGGTTTAGACCTTGAAAACTCAAGGCAGCTAAGCTCTGTTCACTTAAATGGCCACAATTTTCTACTCACAATTCCAATTACTATGAACTAAAGCTTAATAGAAAGCTAACAAGAAGGTACAGATGCTCTATGAAAGTGCTTTTGTCAACTTTAAAGTGTATAACCTCTTACATGTGAGAGAACTATGACTATGTTGAGCACACGCTCAACTCTCAACTATCTTCGATTCACTAATTCATTGCCTTCAAAAGAGAGAGAGAGATGGAAAGCGTAGAATACAAAAGTACTAAATAAAGATGCAAGTGTTGAGTAATAAGTTGGAAGTGGTAATCATTTGCCTTCAAGACTCCAATTTATAGTTTCTTGAACTTCATCTTTTCTTTTGCTTGTTGATCTTTTCTTTTCTTTTCCACTTGTCTTTCGCATTGATTTCTCTTTGATGTTCTTACACATCACGCCTTTTAAAGCTCAACTTTTCGTACATTCTTACACCTCTCCATATCTTCACTCATTCCTAAGCTCCTCTCTTCCCTAGGCCTTCTCTCTTTTCAAGAATTTGTAAGAACTTTTGGACTACATATATACTTCAATTTGGATTGTTATTTTTTGAAACAATGGAGTCAAATTTCTAATGCATTCTAATGTATGTGTATCTTTTATAGTAGTCACCATCGCATATGTTCCATTCATCATTCAATAACTTTCTATTGTACATTTCAATATATGCTTGCTTATAAAAAATATTGTACAAAGATTTTAGTCATTTTTATTTGAAGATTTATTCAGATTTTTGTTCTACAATCTATCTAATACATAGAAGTTCTTATAAAATTCTAATGATGAATGCATAGCATAGCAAGCGCCAACCGCTAGTAATTGAATAAAAATTAAATTGTATCAAAATTCCCTCCCGAATCAAAATTAAAGATTTCAAGGGCTTGTGAGGAAATAACACATGGGAAGTTATGCCACAAGAGAGGGAATGCATTTTGCCCTGAAGGCCACAACCCTTCTTCAAGTTGTACTTTATAGGTGGGACTCTTAATGTGGCCATTTGACCTCCAAATACTTCAAGATCTAGTCAGCCATGCAAGAAAAAATTGGCAGTATTTAATTAAGCACTCTTTTCCATGAAGAGGAAGAATACCATAGCCAAGTCCATTTGAAAGTCTTGTGGAGCTTGTTGTTCCTCTGGCGTGTGCACCTCATTGTCTCCTCCTTGTTGTAAAGTTTGTACAAGGACGTTTGCGCCCAATACCTGCGTCCTGTCTTGACATACGCGCCTGACGACCGTGCCTAACGACTGCGCCCAAATAAAAGATGTTTGCACCCATGCACACTTTGTTCATGTCCGTTCACGTCCACATGCGCTCAACTACGTTTACACACACTACCCATCCCTGCCTTGGTTCCAGCGTGGAATGACACGTCACGCAGTGAAGAAAAATCATATTTTTTTTTATTTTGACAAAATTCCAAAAGCTAGGAAATGAAATCTGGACAAACCGTCCTTCTGGTTTGATTTGCCTGTCTGTCCAAAACATACGGTGACCCTGACCTATCCAATGTAACAACCATGCGACGGGTGAGATTCTTGAGTTATGCCAATTCAACAAGGGGTGAAAATAAGCCCCCTTGCCACAAAGGTATAAGGGTCATTCTGGACTTGCACAAGCACTGCGGAACTCAATGAGAGGTCGCACAAAAAGTTATAGAATTTTCTGATAGTCAGAAGATGCTCTTTTGAGAGATCAAACGCTAAAATCCACAATGGAAAATTCATGGAAAATTCATGGAAATTYCCTAGGCCAAAGAAATATTTCACCATAAATTGAGATATGTTAATTAAATGTCAAGTTTCAGGCCATTATAATAGGCAAAAGACCTCGAATCGGCAAACTTCCCCGACAATTGACTAATTTACTGACTACAACAAACTGTGACCAACATACCGGTGTTGCATTGTACTTACGTTAACTATGTAAAAACATATGATTGTTTGTCAAATTGCAGGGTTTATTTTAGAGTCTTAAGAAACTWATGGAAGAGGCACTCCACTTGAAATCTTTTTTTTTACCTTAGTTAAACAAACATTTGCATTTAGTTCTTTGATTTCTATATTTGAAGAGGTTTTAATATTTTAGTTTATGTGTTTGAAGTTGTTGAAACAAAAAGTGAAGCTTCTTTTTACCTTCCTTTTGATTTTTTAATGGATTAGAAGTCTACATAGGGAATGTGAATAGAGTTATAGGAATAAAAGGATGGCCAATGGATGAATTGTACACTAGTAGAAAACGCAAAAATGTTAACAGAATTATGTTGATTTGGTCGTGTTGTACCGGTCACTGTTCTGTTGATTTCAACAAAAATCTGTTAAAACTAACAGATTTTTGTTGAAATCAACAGAACAGTGACCGGTACAACGCGACCAAATCAACATAATTTTGTTAACATTTCTGCGTTTTCTACTAGTGTTAGAGGCCAAAATTCATTTGCTCAAGTGGTTGGCATGGAGGTTGAGGTGACAAATGAGGTGGAGGGTCTTCTTCTTCATTCTCCTTGATAATCTTGAAGGACTGTTTGTTTGGAGAGCCATAGCACATTGTACACCAGCAGTTTTGCAATGAAACTTTGGGAGGTTGTTCATCTTGTTTTTATGGCTCTGAAAGCCTATCACTCACATAATTTGAAGTTTTCATGTGAAAATTAGGCTTGAGCATGTATGACAGGGATCCTTGTCATGAAGACTAGGGGCTGAAAGCGGTTGGTGGGCTCATAACTATTTTCTGAAGAGGTTTTCGGTTTTGATATGTAGAGAATCTACGTATTGAGATGTTAGCTTTCTAAAATACTATCACTCCCTTATTTTAGAGTTTATATGACAAAGTTGTGAGCATGAGAGTCAAGCGGTGAGGTGCTACCTTTGTTTTGGAAAAAAAAAACTTTGACCGACTATGAAAGTCGGACAGTGCCTTGGTCTTGAATGAAATTTAAAGAATCTGTAGACATGTGTGTTAGCTTTCTATAGAGATATTATTTGACCAATTTGAAATTAGTATGTGCGAGTTATGCGCTGTGAAGCAAAGTAGAGGGGGACTGCCTTTGAGTTGGAGAGAATGAACTTGACCAGTTATAAAAAGTAGGACATTACTTTAGTTTTGGATTGAATTTGAAGGGCTTACACTAGTAGAAATTTGTGACCAAAAAAACTAAAAATCAAGAGTTTTTTGTTGTTTTAGGTACTAGTGGTCATAACTTATTAAAATCAAGAGAATTTTGTAATGACACCAACAAATTTTTGTTGTTTGAGGCACTTTCATTCTTTTGAACCAGATCTTCAAAAGTTTAACAAATTGTATAACCCCTCATCGTCTATGGCCTTAACATGTCTAAAGCATCCATGGTGAATTTCATTAAAATGGCAATATCCCATTAAAATGATAGGTGATTTTACAACTTTGGTACTTTTAAGGTTCAAACTATGCAGTCTAAAATTTGTACTTGTTATAGATTTTTGAAATCTAGAATTGTTTTAGAATTTTGAAATCTAAAAATGTCCTAGTTGGTTTGGATCATGTGGTTTGAAGTCTATATCTGTTCTAGATTTTAAAAAATCTGAATATGTCCAAGATTTTGGATATCTACACCTATATTGAATGCGACTTTTATAGTTTAGATTGCACACTTTGAGAGTGGCACATGGAATACCGCCATTTTAATGAAATTCACTATATCCTTGCTTATCAACTGTAATAAGTCTAAATGTTACTAAGGTATGAAAAACTCAACCATACAATTTTGTAGCAGTGTGCATGTTGTAGATGACATAAATAAAATTTGGAGTTGTAGATGACATAAATAAAATTTGGAGTTATTTTGGCTCCAGAGATTGCAAGATTGATTATAATATTTTAGTGTTGAAAAGAAATGTCGAAATTATCCTAGGCCAACATATTTGGAGGTGGAATTTGATTTCTAAACCTATTGAAATGAAAAAAAGTTTAAATTATAAAGTGATTCAAAACCAACATACAAACTCATAGGTAAGAAAATCATCATTCAAGTGACTTAATGTGTCTACAAAATGACTTTGCAATATCAAAAAACAAGAAAAGTTGCAAAAAACACATCTATGATTTAACCTCCCTCTACCAAATTGCTTCTCACTCACTCATAACTTCTTGGGTTGATATGAAATTTTAAATACAAAAACTAGACTAGTATGCACAACTTTTCCACCACAAATTATTAAAAACAAACCCCATATGAAGAAGTTATAAGCCGCCAAAAATCACTTTAATGCCTAAATGTCTGGATTTTGAACTTTGAATTGCTCCAAACATTCAAAAAAACTTGGATTGACATGAAATTTTTACCTTAATAATTAGACTTTAAGAAGAATAAAACCCAACAAATTTGATTGAAAAAACATTCAATGAAAATGATACAAGACCTTGAAGTGGTAGTTGTTAGGGTGCAATGTGGTGAATTCAAATTGAATCTGTGAACTTTGAAGGGCTTTCAAAAACTCAGTACATCTTGGAGTGAACTGAAAATTACAACACACAAACTACACTAGTATGCGTACCTTTTCCGACAAATTATATTGAGTTTTGACATTGTATGCAAAAATTACAATTGTTTGAATGAGACCTCTAGACTATGTGAGGACACTTCTCGTCCCCTTAGACGATGAGGGGATAAGTAAAAATATTTTTTCAGATTTTAACATGTCAACTAGAGTAAACCGTCCATTTACCACACAGTTCCAAAAACCACACAATAAAATTTTGCAATTACCAAACACTAACCGAACAATTCAACTACCAATTCAATAGTGATGAGAACCAAATCTTGTAACACCACCCAATGACCGCACACTATGTGGTGAAGGGATTCAAGCAATTTTTTAATAGATTTCAACTTCATTGCCTTTAAATTGCAATAAAAGTTGTAGGAAGAAATCTTTTTGCATTCCATTTTCTGTAAGTGAATCTTAACATGACATTTCATAATCAAGCTACGTTTCAAAATATGCAAGTCTCAATATTTATGTACAGAAGGATTTGTATTTTGTCTGTGCGCGTGGTGCTTGGCTAATTTACTATAAGCCGTGGTGTAATAATTGAGTGCTTAGGTTTTAGATGGTGAGGTCTAGAGTTCAAATGTTGGCTGCACCACTTGCTAATTACGTAGTCAACCTTGTTGATGGGGCAATTGATTTCCACGTGGTAGTCAAGTTTGGATGACCTCTTCGCTTATGTGGTAGTTGACTCTCCAAATTTGAAAATTTTGAAAATTTTGACCAAAATCAATTGTTGTCCAAATCAATAGAATTGGACAACWWTTTTGAGTAGAATTTTGACCGGTACAACACGACCAAATCAAYTRAASTRRACAACAATTTGGGTTCAATTTTTATTGTTTTGGACATTGCGTTTCTACTARTGTTGTAGATATTTGTTTCARCTTTCAAAGAAAATATTACAAGACTATTTTRGAGTTGTGAAGCACCTRGGGCACTCGTTTTTGTATCCRCTACTTCTTCAAAGAAAGTCCATGTGSTTTATATACAACTTCTTCTATGTGAGATATTTTGGATCTATTTGAMATCTTATGGAGGATATATGGGCATGTGATATTATATTGGCTTACATGGCTTTGCATAGAGTTTTATCATTTTGCTTATGAATTGTATGATTACGAGATCCAACATTTAGAAGCCCCGCATTTTCCCAAGGCAAGGCCTCTCTATCCAACATCGTCTACTAGTTAAATTAAGCATCTTACATTTATTTAAGTCAGATCTAACATATAAAAGGGTTAAGTTTATCAAACGAGGAGCTTTATTGTGAGGCTTAGTTTTGAAGGAGATTTAGCCTCGTTGGAAGGTTAGGTCTTGGGGTGGCTAGTCTGAGAAAAGGATTAGAGTTTGTTGGTCATTTGTTTCATATGGTTTACAGCCTTGTGACCTCTTTGGAGTTTTTAAGTGTTTGGCTTCCATTTTGGGGGCTCTTTTACTCTTATACTTTTGGGTTTTCCATGCACTAAATTTAAAACCACTTTTAGCTTTGATATTGTTCTTTTCATTGTGATGATAGTGTATTGTTTTTTTCTAATGTAGATTGTTTTTCTCATTAATATCCTCGTGGTGGTTGAATTTGTAAAGGCTTAGTAGGCAAACTTGAGAGGGTTTCAAGTGCTACTGCATTTGACAAGGATTAAGGATTGAGATCCATGTTTGAATTGTAGTTAGTTTTTTTAGTAATCACTTTCTTTTTGGATCTATGGTTGGTTTAGGCAGTGGTGCTATTTTGTGAGCTTGTAAGCGTGAGCCTGTGAGTGTAGAGCAGGGATTTTGTGAGCGTAGAGCCCAGAAATTTGAAGTGGCATTAAAAAACTTAAAAATATTACTAAAAATAGATTTTGTCTATAAATTTTGAACAAAATTTATTATATTTAGTAAATTTAGTACCTATTACTATGGACCTATTATCGTGGATCTATTACCGTGGTTAAGTATAATTCTCGTTAAAATTCTTATTTTTAGTAATGTCCTTATAGAATATTAGAAGTACACATTACAAAGATGAAGAACTTAATTGATGTGTAAGATGAATGGAGACGGAAATAAGTTTACATAGAATATTGGTTGATCGTTGTCCTATAGCAATGTAGATCCTCTTGTAGGCCCCCCCAAGGAATTCAATTCTTTTATCTTGATTTGATGGTCGTTTGGTTGATCACTCCCTTGTTGCTTGGGACCTCTTGGCGCCGAGAGGAAGATCAAGCACTTACTATTTTGATGTGCTCCTTATAAGATTAATAGGTCCATAATTATAGGTACTAAAATTTACTAAAAATTATAATTTTTCACTAAATTTTTTAAATTAAATCTCTTATAAATTGTACGCTCACAGGCTCACAAGCTCACAAGCTCATGCTCACAGGCTCACAGAATAGCAACCCTGTTGGTTTAGGTATGGAATTAGGATTTCTTATATCTTTTTTTTTTTCTTGTTTTTTCACAAACATTTACTACAACCAAAAGTCTCGTGATTTTCTGGATAGACAACAAATCCTATTACAACGTTTTGAACCAAGTTAATTGACAATGCAATATAAAAAAAAATCAAGAGGCATAGTAGAAACAGTGGTTAGTACAAACACTTGTTAGCAGAATATACAAATGCATATTTAAGACCCACCCAAAGCGGCATTGCCAAGGTACAGTAGGGCTGTAGGGCTGTAGGGTTTCACTTTAGGATTTGTAAAACAATAAAAGAACCAAACATGGGTTTAAGGACTTCACCAAGAACTCAACTCAATGGAAGCTCTTTGAGTTTAGTACAAACACTAGTGAGACTTCAAAGTAAAAAAAGAGAAGTCACACAAGAAAGTGCAGGGATGTACAYACAACATGGAGGGACCATCAAGATTGCCTTAATCAATAATAAAAATCCAAAGGAAATACCCCTAAAACAGTGTACAAGTTTTTTTTGACCTAAATGCCAAATTTTCAAATTTAAATTAGACCCAATAGGCCTAAATTCAAGAATGGAGATGATGAGAGAGGAAATTGGATGCCCTTTTAATTCTTTCTCGGGCACCCACCTCCTCTCACTTTGTCCTAAGATAATTTTATCATTTGAGATTTCCACCAAGTTAGTCAAACTTTGACTTTTTGTGTTGGACCTAAATCCTAACTTTTTGAGAAGAACTCCAAATCACAAAGGAATTGTGCTAAAGGCTTTAGAAGACCATTTTTATGTGAAAAGAATCCCCTATCCCTTTTTCATCATTAAAATTTCATCAAAATTTMGTGCCAACTTGAAACTAAAACTAGATAAAATTCCAACTTTAGGCTCTATGAAAAATGTGTGGAAGTAAAAAAATCTATTTTCCACCTCATTTCGCTTTTGTATGCTCTCGAGACGCTGGTCAAATCCACCATAGCCATTTAACCCTTTAGGTCCTGAGGCCATTTATTTGTTTAAAAATGACTCAAACTGCCATTTCTATTGCGTTCAGCCAATAAAGAAAAAAAAACATTATTTTTCAAAATCTAATCGTAAGATCTTATACTTTACTTGTTTGAAATCATGTAGTAAAAATTTCATAAAGTTTGACCATACGGATTGAAAGATATTAGCATTCAAGGTTGGAAAGATTTTTAAGCGTTGGATTGTAATTTCAAAAGACTTCAATTGCTATTTGTAGAAAAAATTTGCACTATAGACTTTGAATTTAATTTTTATTGTGTTAAAGAATTGAGCCGAGAGTCTAAATAAAAATTTCAAAAAAGGCAAACATGATTTTAATTTGTTTTAAATTTTTTTAATTAGTTGTAAGTTCACGATTGAACAAATAATTAAATTGTTAATAACTCTAGTAAGGGATTGAAACACAATAATCTCTACGGTAAAATTGTTTCATCAAGCAATCTTAACGCTGTCAAAACAAAAAAATAAAAAATTTTGAAAAATGCATTCAAAAATGAAATATGTGAGTTTTTTTTTCAAGAAGATGATCTCATTGCCCAAATAATAAGATTGTCCCTAACTTATACATAACAAATTCAAATGAAATGAATCAAAGTTCCCCGTGTGTACAAAATTACAAACTACAAGAAATTAATTTTTCTAAATTTTTTGAATTTTTGTTGTGATAGGTGGTTTGACTGGTTTCTGCCCACCATTTCAAAAAGAAGAACTTTTTTTGCCACAACTTTTGCTCTTGGTCATCAATTGAAGTAAAAATTTTGTTTCCACAAACCTAAGGTTTTTTGCATGTTTACAAAAAATTTCAAAAAATACTGAAAAATATTGAGACTGTAGGAGCCTGCTTGAAAATCCATCTTATCTTCTAAGGAAACAATGGGACTTTAGAGGTTAACTAGTGTGTCTTGTGCCGTTGCCACAATCAAAATAAAAATAAAAGTAATTTTCAAACTTTTTTAAACCAAAAATAACTCAAAAATCAAGAATTTTCACCCCATAGATCGGAACACCACAAACCAAAGCCCAAGCTTCCCTCCTTGTCAAGAGCTTTCCAAAGGTACCAAGCAGGCAACCAACGGACCCACGGTCCGTGAAATCTTAACGTAACAAATCTCAACGTAACAAACAAACAAACAAATTTAAATGATAGATTTTGTTATTGGTCAGAAAATCTTGAAGGTTAGGGTAATTATGAGTATCAGAATGTTTTGAAACTTGTCAAGGCATCTTATCAATATAAAAGAAGCTAGTTTAATTTTTAGTGAGATTTTTCCTCCACTCAAGTAATTTCTAGGAATTTTCCATCGTCAATGTCTTGGAGGGGCAGTCCCCATTTGCTTTTACAGATAACGTGCAATCGAATGAAGGGTGATTATAATTACCTTGATCCTAAATTTTAGAATTTTTTTTGAAGTAAATAAGCATATCTAAGATGAAGTATTTCACTTTATAAATAATGAAGGATAAAGATAAACACAAAAATTTACCTATATTTTTTTTTAGAGTAGCTTAGCCAAAAATATCCTCCAAAAATCTGAACTTTATGAACTGTAATTAAGTTTAGCATGAGTATCCAAATTTTACACTTTTAAGAATTGCAAGCTCTACCCAAGCATCCAATAGTGTGGATTGTATGTGCTCTAGAGATAACAGTTGAATCCAATATTAGATAAGAAGTGGTAGATGAAGTACGTGGGTGATGAGTTGCATCAATAGCGAAGCATTCTTTGCAATGGATGGCAATTTGAAATCAAGATGCGACCAAGAGATGGACATGCGAAGTCTCTAAATGTCTAGGTCACCCCAGCAATGCGATGTGGTAAGCCTTGCAATTTGTATCCTCAAATTCTTGAGTTCTTTCATTTCACGATTGAGTTTCAAAAGGGTTTTTTTTTCTTGTGTTATACTTCCATGTAATCAATGATAGTTTTAGTTGGACATTTTTTCTATTGCATTTGGAGAGGATAACACTCAACCTTTTGAGTGCAGCCTTCAGTTTTGAAGCCCCTTTTGATGTTGTGTTGTGTTTGATAACACATGAATTGCAGTTGTGCACCTTGCATTTCCGTCTCTATTTATACATTCTGTATTCATAAAAGTACTCATTTGTGAATGGTTTCTACATAATTTTRGTTTKTATTTTGKGTATTATTTTTTTATTATATAATCTTAGAAGGTACTTAATGTTTGGMAGTGGTATTTATTTTGTTGTRTGTTTSAAAATGTTCCACTTTTTGTAACTCCTAAACCTAAAGCATCAAGTGTATGCACAATTTTTAATGATAAATTCTTATTTGATCCCATAAGTGTTGGTAAAAATCATTCAACTATATATCCTTTAGTTTAATAAATATGGGGTACAAAAAATCAATACTAAATTTTTTTTTAAATGAAAGATGAGGTATGTGAAATAAGCAAATTTAGAAATTTAAGTAAAAATAGCCCTATAGAAATTTCCAAAATCCACCTACATAGCTTCCATATAATAGGGGCTTAATTGCACATGATGTCTAAACATACTATGTAGTGCAACCCTTGAGGTTAGTGTGAGTGGTTGACCATCCATAAAGACATATTATGACTATCAAGAAATTACGGAAGCTTTTGTCGAGGCTTTTGTGGAACCTCTCATGAAATCCTACAAAACATTTGTAGGCTCGTATTGTAACTCTACACATTATATGTGGGAGGAATAAATCCAGACTCCTTGTTAAAGCACTAGTATCCAATATAATCTTTCAACCTAAGGGGAATCTTGGTGAATGGACTTCGACACTAAGTCTTTAGTGTAATTTCAACGACCTAAGTGTCTTACTAGGATTCCATGACCAATTCTATCCCTAGTCAGTTACTTGTATAAATAGATTTAGGCTATTTTGAGCAATATCTATTAAAACTTTTAATTTATACTAATCTTCATATTCTAAACTATATACTGGTGGGTATTGGAGATCATTTAGGTGTAAAACTCCAATTTACATGAAATATTATATTGGCATGTAATATACTTATTTTACATTCTTTTGGGGGCTTTTTAAAAATAAAACTACAATCAAAATTCATGAAAACAAAAAAAAATAATGAGTAAGTCCCCAGTGATAAAATAGGAGCTCACAAATCTTGAAACCCTTGTCTGTTTTTTGTTTATGTGTTTTTTGTTTGGTTTAGGGACATAGCAAGAATTTGTAGTCAAAATGCGTCAATGTCAATGATCAACATGTTGTGGTCCTATTAACACTTTACAACTTCAAATAGCCTTAAAAAGAATTCACAACTTAATGGGGTCACTATTCTTCAATTCCATTATCACTTGGGTCACAACTGACTAACACTGCACATACCACGCACCCACAACATTAATCCCCATTTTTCAAACTTACACTGCTAGGTCCAAGTCTGGGAACTACTAGCACGCATTTCACACATAACACTTGGCTGCATAACACTTGGCTGCATAACACTTGGCTGCATAACACTTGGCAATATGGGCAAAACTTTCATTGATGTTGAAGCACTCCGTAAAAGCACTTCGTCCCATTGATGATAATGACCATTGAATATCACACCACTTCATACTAGGCCCGTTGTGTATTTGATATTTTTACTTCATAACCAATGAAGTTTTACAACTTGGGATACCTTTAGAGTGGCCTAGCAAGGACCGGGACTCCATGCAACTAGTGCCACAAGACACACACAAGTGTCCCATGGTGCCTTAGAATTGGTGGTAGTTTGCACCAACAACGTGGCCAACCTTGAATCACCGGAACTCAATAAGGCTCCTAGAGCAAGGGAAGAGGAGACCAACCCCTCCTATAGTACTCTTTATGGTATTCGACTCTCTCTTCCCTCCCCCCCCCCTATGAATTGAAGAGAGCTCCCCAACCCACTTTGATTTTGGAAGACAACCCGAAATCTTCAAGTTACGCACCCATTTGAACTCTCCAACTTTCAAACGGCGTAACTGTGTGGTCGCAGCTCCAAATTCCACATGCAAGCTCATTTGGATATCTAAAAAACAAGTGAATGCCAATTGATTGATCACATTTTCCATTTGGACAAAGTCTCACAAAGTTCTGGGCCCCCAAAGATTTGGCTTCACCGAGAGCGGCGTCACGTCTTCAACACTGCCTTTCTCTTGGTCATAACTTGAGGCTCAAAGCCTGAAACCTCATAATGTTTAACATTCAATATTTTATGAGTTCATATCTTTCCAATGATATGCTACATGTCATATTTCATGGAGGGAATCCTTGGGAACCCCTCACTCTTAGCCCTTAAGATGCCACTAGGACACTACCAGCTTTGAACGGACATAACTTTTGACTCACAAGTCCAAATCATGTGTTCTTTGAATTTGTAAAGGCATTTTTTCAAGAGATTTCCAAGAATATATAATACTCTACCATGATCTTCTAACTCAAGGCACTCTTCCACCCTATTTGTTCCAGAGTCTCTCATTTCTCTCTTGTTACATTTTTGTAAGGCTTGAGAAATCACCTCCAAGTCCCCCTTGCTCACTCAAGCACTTCGGGCATCCCGAGGGGATAAAGATATGATACAACATGTGGTTGCTCTTGAGGTGCATATCTACCTAAAGTTTGTAGATATCTCTCTTTGAGTGTGTGTATTCCTCATTGATTGTCCTCTTCAAAACATTTGATTAAAACTTCAAAAGTTTTGATTAAAATGTTCCATTTATCTAGGAAGTGATGCTTAGGTACTTCGGTTCCAAAATTCCGTGAACATTAATAGAGTGAGGTTTTGGCTTTCCAAGCGAAAGTATCTAAACTTATTATGTAAACATTGAACATTGTAAATATGTTGTTTTCATTTTTACACTCTGTAGTACACTGTAGTACAGTAGAACTTCTAATAATCTTCACTCTCTGAAATAATAAAACTCTCCACAAGAATGTGTCACATTGGTCCCGGTCTAGCCCACATTCAAACAACATGAAAACAAATGACCTTCCGTAATTCTAATAACCTCTTTGCAATAATGTATCGGACCGGTCCCGGACCCAGGCTTATTAGAAGTTCTACTATAATAAGATGTATTGATTGTTTTGTGTCCTTCACTCTCTTGTGACTAGGTTGCATTTCACAAGTTTCTTAACAATGAGTTAGCAATGATTACATGATGGAAGACAACTTAGATTGTTACAGGAAGATGGATTTTATAAGTTGACTCCCAAATTTTCTTGGATTAGTTTACAAAGTTTTAAGAAATTATATTACAAAGATTTTAGGGTTGTTTGATATTTTAGAGATTTTTGTAGTTTTTATTATTATTAGAGTATGATATTTTGAAGTTTTTTTAACCCTTTACTTCCTAAGAATTCATGATTTTAAGTTGTGAACTTTTTATTGATCATATTGTAGAAAGTATTATCTAATTGGAAAATTTTACTATATCATTAACTTGATTGAAGAACATTGCATGCATTGATTTAAATAAATAATTATTAAAAAAATGAAAATCCCCACATAAACTCTTCAAAAATGCTTAAAAAAACATGAGACCCAATTTGGGCTTCTTAAGAAGTAAAAGGTTAAGAGAAGGCTATTAAAGTGCACCTTGAGAATTTTTGAATGMAAAAGTTTTACATTCAATAGAAAACTCACATACATGCCCTTCTCAAAATTTGTGTTAAGCTTGTACAACCAATGGGAAAATTAATTGTGTACACTTTTGGCAAAGAATGTTTGTTTCTTAGAAAGTAACAAGTTATTACAAGTCAACAAGTGTTGTCAAGCAGGAAGAAGAGAAGTTTTTAAGAAATTGAATCTGTTGTAACTTTCATATTCCAATTCTTTAATTTTGAATTTAAAAGAGAGGTTATTTTGTCCTAAAAGAATGTCTTTTAGTTGTTCAATAATGTATAATAATGCAAGTTCGAGACACAAGTTTTTTTTAGCAATTATTATCAAAAACACAGGGTCTTCAAGTGTGCAATTTTTGAATAGAAATCACACTTAAAGCACCCCTTTCCCATGTAGTGTTAGAATGACATATTTTACTCGTATATCAACTTTGGTTGGAACAATAATTCTAAAATAGATGCCAATTTTTTTGAGTTTTTTTGGAAGTTTTGAAATATAATATAGCTTGTTTGTTGAAGAAAAAACACTCTATTGAGGAATGTCAAAGATGCTATTTAGTTACGGTACGTATATGGATATTGAAGGAGAGTGCTAGCATGTGAGCATAGAATCTATGAGCCTATGAGCCTACGTGTCTATATTATAGCTACCTTCTATGGTATAGGTGTCTACATAATAGGTACATGTATTATAAACACTTTCAAATGGTTGTATACGTACAACTAGTTTCAAGGGTTGTAGACTCACATCTATGCACTCATGTACTAATATTGTTGTAAAATTTTGAAGCCAAGTGACTAAAGTAGGCATGAAATGAAGTCATAATAAGGGCATGGAATCAATAGAATAATCTTGCTTAACACCCAAAGCCATGAAATGAAGGCACAAAAGTGTAGCCACAATTATTGCTACAAAAAWTGTGTATGTTGTTTCATCAACAATTGTGTTATTTTATTRAAAATAAATTAATAAAAATAATTTAGACCTTTCAARTTATTTTCAARTGCAAATTTATTTCTCTATTGGTTTTGTGTATTCAAATAATTTSTGTGTCACYTCACCTTTTAGAATTGAAGAATTATTTCATGCACTTACCATCTTTATCACCATTAATTCAACCAATTTAATATTTTGTATTATTGCCATTGGTGAGAACGTTTCAATAAGACTAACCAATCATGAAAATATAGGTGACATTTGAGTACATTTATTCTCAACACAATACAATATCAACACAACATTTGAAGACATTTATAATTTTTTTTATGTACGGAAAGTATGTCCTACATATGTGTATGACCCTGTAAAGTGCAATCATACACTTGTAGAAAATTTAGTTTTTTTGTTGATTCAGTCGTGATGTCCCGGTCACTTTTTGACAGAAATCTGTTGAAAATCAACAGATTTTTGTCAAAAAGTGACCGGGAGAACGCGACCGAATCAACAAAAAAACTAAATTTTCTACTAGTGATAGATAATGGGTATATGGTTTGATATTTTGTCATCCATGAATAATTTTAGTCAACCTTAGATTTAGTTGATCCTACTTGTAGTTTAAATTGGTTTAGTTGTCATAAGTGCAAATATCTTTTAACCTACTACTCAATGTTTCGAAAATTTCTTCTTCACATTATCACAAAAATCTAGCAAAATACCCTACAATTAAAAATGACCAAAAATGAGTTTATAGTATTTTTTTCTCTTTGCATTAGAAATGGTAATTGTGAATGTTTTTTGACACAAAATATGACCTAGGGACTTTAGGAATCAAAGACGTGGAGGTATTTCTTTCCAAAATTGATTATAGATTGAATATTTGTAATTTTCACACTCACCAAAAATATTGAATGAATATTTGTACTTTCATAGAAAAGTGTTGAATCTTTTTAGCATTGCTTGGTTATCTCAAACCATGGCAAACTCAACTATRAATTTAAATGTTCRATTGGATGTCACTCATAATTTAGAATGTAGAGGAGCCCTCCTATAAATGTGCTAACTGGAAAAAAAAACTTTCATGAGAATTATGAATTTAAAAGTGCAAAATTAAAAAAATTAAATAATCTGATATATTACATATTAAAGTGAAAATCATCAATTCAAATGGATTTAAAGGTGTAATAGGTAATCCACACACCCCTAGGTTTTCATTTTTTTCTAAAATATCATCAATAACTTTCATTTTGTGAGAACTTCATATCTTATTGCARCTTGAAAGAAAATCTTCATAAATTTCATCTCCTTATTTACAAGCACTTAAATTTTTTTATATGCACATAATTGTAAATATAAAAGAATTACTTATTCACATTATAATAGAATAACATTATATGACTCTTCCCTTACTGCCCTTGTCAAGATAGAAACTATTCATCATCTAACAACCTTTCATTGTATAGATGAATGACAATAACTTCTCAACCATATAGTTAAGTTTGAAAAGTGTTGTATCTATAAGCTACTTATCCCTCTTATATTAAATCAAAATATCACACATAAATAAATGAAAAATTCACTTGTACTTAGATGACAAAAAAAAAATTGGTATTTAATCCTTTAAAAGACGTGTTTTCAAAAGTAGGTCCACCTTTAATTTTAACATAGAAAATGTCTTTATGAACTATCTTTCCTAAAAGTACAATTGGTAGAGGAGAGAGTTGAAAGATCAAAAGTGAATATTTAGGATTTAAAATAAAATACAATTTATTTATGTTTTGCACAAGGAAGCGGTACAAAAATGAAAAATAGAGAATAATATACATATCCACCCTAAAGGAATTTAGGATATACAAAGCCCCACAACTGAGCCAAAACTCACTCAGAAAAAAGAGATTTCATAAATATCAAAATCTAAACAATTCTTTCAAGTGATTTTTTTATTGGTGAAAAAAAATCATTATTTGACATGACAAGGTTGGATTCTCTAATAAATGAAAAATATAGGAATAATTTATATTTTTATCATTGTAATCAATTGGTGTGGGAGCTAGCTATCAGCCGATCATGACACTCTTGTCGCCAAGCGCAAGAGTAAGCATTTCCTTCATCCATGCCATTTTATGTGAACAATTGTGACTATTCTGAGCTTTGTTGCTAGAATATTATGCATTTGAGCTACTCAGTCGATTAGTTCTCTCCAACTGTGTACTACTAAGGTAGAAGGCTCGAGAACAATTCGGGCATTTAGAACCGCCCACCCCATAAATGTACACAGTTTGTACATGTTGTTTTTTCATAGCCTTTACTGATGTACTAACAATGCACATTTTAGGGGTGGGCGGTTTTAGAGCCCTATATTAGTTCAACTTCAAAATTTCATAACTAATTCAAAAATGATTCAGAAAATATGAAACAACTTGGGTTAGATGCCAACTCCTCTTCTCTTTGAAGGAAAATTCACTGAAAAATATTTTGAGAAATTTCACCTGCCTAAAATTTAGTTCCAGTGCTTAGATGGTTGGTTTATGGACCTTCTACCTTATTGTTAGTATGATTTCATTATGAGAGGGTTGAATTTGCCAATTTTTCTTGTGGGACTTCAAACATTGTTGTTAAACCCCTAAGCACCCCATGGGATTTGGATTAAATACAAATGTGTTATAAAATGTAAGTTCTATATTTTTTTTAAAGTTTGCATGAAAAAACATGATGTGAAGCAAAAAATGTAAAAGTGTATGTACATTCAAAATTCTAAAACTATTTTTAGATTCTTTTCAAATGAAAATTGAAATTACAACTTCAAAATTCACCAAAAATACGATTTCTATCTTTATCATTTGAATTTTTTTTTGATAGGTCAAAATTGTGGTTTCAATCTATTTGTGAGAAAATACATATATCTATAGATGAAAAGACCAACACTTACTCCAAATAGTAAATTTTTCAACATTAGGAAACATTACATTTTATGCTATTTCTCCTATAATGTTTATTTGACGATGGTAATCTTAGTTTTGAATATATATATATATATATATATATATATATATATATANTTGCCCAAAGTCAAGCATCAAGCATAAAATGTTTACTTGGGATTAATAACTACTTGTTGAACCTTGAAGATAGTATTGTAAATTTCTCTTTTTTTTGCACAATAATTTTTTTTTCTATACTCCATTTGCATATTAGTCATATTATTCAAGAATCATCTAAGACAATTGACAAAATTATGCTATAGTTTGTAACTTGCAAGGTATAGTACCAAGGGCTTGAATCGGTAGTTTAATAGTTTAAGGTTTCAATTGAGTTTGTAGTTCTTGCTCTTGCAATAGTTTTCTAGAAAAATAAATTKTTGCCTCCTTTTCTTTTGTTGTGATACTTAAAATAGACTTTGAAGCCAAATATTTACCTTTCAATTCAACATTTTAGTGAGATGAATTTGTCCCTCTAACTTTGTATATCCCGAGAATATTTGCGCAACAAATAATATTGAAGACACTTTTGGGCTTCTAAACATGTGAGTCCAGAAAATCTCTGGTTCCTTCTGTCTCTCCTTTTCTTTTAGAATTTAAGAAATTTCAAATAACTTAASCAATTTCACTAACCCTGTCTTGTTGTTTATTAGTCCCTAATAAGTTAAGCTTAAAGCTGTCCTAAGTACTAGTTACTCCCATATGCAAGTACCAGTACAGCTCACTCTCAAGTCATTTTGGAGTCATGTCCCAAGTCCCAACTCACTTGCCCTGAAGTTCTKTATCATAACTTGCTTTGGTACATCTTTCCTTAAGAAGGAACAGTAACTTCAAGTCACTTATTTAAGCCATTCTTTGAAGTTTTGATTTCCCACTAAGTTACCCCGACTCTTCCAGACTCACCAAGGACACTGACCCACAAATTGCATGTAAATTTCACTCTACAASACAATTTAATTAATCATTCAAGGTACTTAACTTGTAAATGACATGAAATTTTGGAGTGGTTTGACAAGCGGTAACGTAAGCCTTAAACGCCGGATGGGTCACTATGGAAATCATGAATTTTGATACCATGAAAATCATTGGTTTAAAAAATTTCGAAAGTACACGTTGGAAGTCAAAGTACTATAGAAGATCTTTGCTTTTCACATAAAATTCTGGGGATGAATAGTTGCACTTTTGTTCTCCACAAAAAGATGCTCTCTCATTCATTGACTGGAAAATGGCCTTAGCGTCATTTAGGGGTTAACCCCTAAATTATATTCAATATGGTAGAACCACCCACTGCCAAATGAATCAGGGATCCATGCCCAACTTGTAGGCATAGCTATATCCAACCAAAGTTGGAACAAATTTCCAACCCAAGCTTGGAATGTGTTTTTCACTCCTTGTCCAAATTGGGATCAATAAGTTGATGCCATGTGCCCCAAAGTAGCGAGTGAGAAAGTAGTTCTTGAATGGTAGGAATTAAAAGACTCTGTACATTGGTAATGGCTTTGAGCCAACTTTTGGCTTCCAAAACTTATAATAATCTGAATTCAAGGAAAAAAATCACAAAAAATAGATAATCTCTATGATTTCTACCTTCCTACATGGTAAAATTTTTATATTGCCTTATATTGCTCTTGAACATGTAAGGAATTGCTTAAGTGGTCAACTTTGGATGTTTCTACCATAAGTTACAAATCATGAGGCAGTTTTTGTTTCTTTTGAGTTCATTGACAGAGTAAAAAATTATCACAATTAAATAAACATTGAAATTAAAACTAAATGACTCACAAACCCCTTCCAAACTTCTGTTTTTCAAGTTGTAGATGGGATTGCATTCAATATAGGATATGTAGGAGATATACATATATATCTAATATATGTATGTATTTCATGTTCATATTTTCATATCTTTATTTTTGTATTTTCAAATCCATACTATTGTATATTGCTATATTTTGCAATTGTATATGCATCATAATTATATTTGTATAAATATTTGTATCAAGATCAGCAGCAGAGGAGGGAGGCCCAAAATTTTCCACTTAACCCGTGTGACTGGAGATTTGCATATTTTGGGCTGAAATTTTATTAGAATGTGGGGACAAGGAATATTGTCTGTGTAGATTTTGGAAATGCGCAGGTTTCGCCGTACGCGGGTCTTGGCTAGTGAATCTCTGTTTCTGTGACACTGGGTGTGTGTGTTGCTGTGCCTGTGTGTGGGTGCAGTTGGCACCCATTGGATACTTACCCTAAGGTAGTAACGAAAGGAAATTCGTGTTGTAACTTAGGTTGACTGTGCTTGGGGGGGTGTAGAGATGGCAGATCGGATCGTTGTAGCTTTGGATGCTCCCGAGGTGGTGACCTGGGGGTGAATTTAAGCTTCCATTTGGTTCTAGACCGGGGACTCTGTCTGCGGGGGGGTTGGAGTAACCGACACTAGGGGGTTGCGTAGGACCGACCAAAAGGGTAAAAAGAAGCTTGGGTTTCTTAAGCTTAATTCCCGTCAGCTTGTAGAGCAAGAGATTGTCGTTTTGGTTGATCGCGATTATCCTGGTGACGCAGATTACGCGATGGTTTTGGCTGTAGCGAGGTAGGAGGTGAGCGTGGAGATTTCTTGGTGAGAAATTTAGCGAAGCTTGAGGTTGGTGGTGGAGTGGGAGTGGCCATGGCGGGCGGGCGGAAGCTCTTCGTGGAAATCGTGGGGGCTAAAGGGTTGATGCCCAAGGACGGACAAGGCTCCGCAAATGCGTACTGTGTGGTGCGTGCGATTCTGTTTTTCGTAATTGGATTTCTATATGTCGTGTTATTTAGGTTGGAGCTAAAGCTTTACGGTATGAAGGATCACATCACGGCCTGCTGGGCTGAATTGTCGTTCTTCAAGTGTTATCGCTTGAGCTAAGTGCGAATTTCGTCCTGATTTTAAAGTGAGTTGTTTGCAGCTGGATTACGATGGCCAGCGAAAGAGGACTCGGGTGAAGTCGGGTGACCTTAATCCTACATGGAACGAGAAGGTGCGTCCCCAATTACACTGAACTCGTGTATCTTTCGATAGAGCGCTTGAATTGTACCGAGAAAGCTTGTGCTACAGTACTAAGGGTTTAGTGAACCTCGTCGACACGTCTCATGCTTACTTTCGGGAGGACTATTCGAGTGGTCTGCTGTGTTGTAAGTGACTAGATTCTTAGTTGTTGTGATTGATCTGTAACTGCGACCTTCGTGCAGTTTGACTTTTCCATGCCCGAGATGGGAATGCAAGGGGACGTAGAAATCAACATCCAGAACGAGAGAAACAGTGGGACTGGACGAAGGAGTACTTTCCTGGGCAGAGTGGTGGTTCCAATGAACACCGTTCCACTCAAACCGGAGGCAGTGCGTTGGTATCCCTTGCAGAAGCGAGGTCTATTTTCTCAAATCAAAGGAGACTTGGGGTGCGTCTCACTTAACATCATCTTAGAGAGAATAATCTCGGAAGTAGAGGCTCGTTTTCCCGAACAGGATTCGTGATACTCCAGTGATCGTCCAGGGGAGCTTTGACTTGTGTGGAACGGAGATTTTTTCATAACCTCCCGTTTGAAATTGGACCTTGAAACAGGTATTCAAATGTGATGTACTAAGGCTATGGGTGGTTTCTCTTCCGCACCAGGTTGAAGATTTGGTGGCAGGGAGACCAAGGTCACAAAGGCAAGGGCGACAAGGAGTTTCGAGAGGTGATAGGAGGAGGTGGAGGKCATCCCATTGTGGATGTTATTGGAGGAGTTGGAGGAGGGAAAACCAAAAAGGAAATAAAAGCAGACAGAGTGCCAGAAGGACCTAGGGCTAATATGATAACCGTTCCACCAGCTGATTTTACGGTGAAGGAAACGAATCCTGATTTGGGAAAGGCGGTGGACTACAAGCAGCACTATGATCTCGTGGAGGAGATGTCGTACCTTTTTGTRCGAGTAGTGAGGGCTCGCAATCTTATGGGAAAGGATAACAATGGATTGAGTGATCCTGTAAGTCTCCATAACCAATCGCAGCTGATCTTGTAAATACCTGAAGACTGTTATTACACGTAATTAAAAATTGCGKACGTGTGTGGATTTCCCTTTTGTTATTTGAACTCTTGATAGTGGGCTTTCAGTGCAAAATTGGGTATGTGTTGTAAGCTTACTTTCGCGGGATCAGTATGTTAGGGTATCCGTGGGTCCAGTTAAAGCGGAGACCAAGATCATCAGATTCTCCCTGGATCCGGAGTGGAACCAAGTTTTTGCTATTGGAAGGGACAAGATTCAAGGTGGAGCATGTGAATTGTCAGTCTGGGATGCGGTAAGAGATTCATTGGACACCTGAATCTCGTCGAAACTGTATTCTTCTGTGATTGTTATGAATTCATTGATGACATTTAAATCTATTGGTTTTAGAGATGATCTAGGTTATTCCTTTTCTGATAAGTTAAATTTTGCTTTTCCGCAGGACAAAATCAGTAAAGATGATTTCCTGGGTGGTTTTATGGTTGATCTGCACGAGGTGCCTGCTCGTAAGCCTCCCGAAAGTCCCTTGGCTCCGCAGTGGTATAAGCTGGAATCCAAGACTGGGAAGGGAAGAGTTAGAGGTAATCGTCACAATTTTAACAACTTGGTTAGATTTAGCGCAAATCTCTCTTCCCATCTCTCTTCAAAGAATTTTCTTTTTCAGTACCTATACTAATTGCCGGCCCTTGATCCATTTTTCCTTGTGTCCAGTACCGTTTAGAATTTCAATGTTTATGCTTCTTAGCAAGAAGATGCTTGCACATTTCTGAATTCAGAAGACGCGTTGGTTGTGGCAGGGGATTTGATGGTCGCGATCTGGTGGGGTTCGCAGGCCGACGAAGCCTTTCCTGATGCCTGGCACTCTGACGCTGGTGGACAAGCCCAGTTCAGATCGAAAGTCTACCTCTCTCCTAAACTTTGGTATCTGCGAGTCAATGTTATCGAAGCCCAAGATTTGATAGGAGCTGATAGAGTAATGGCGGAGCCGGTATGTTAATCACTACATGTCGCATTAAATTCTCTCGCGGAAATATATTAAAGCTCTGAATCTCTTCTACAGCTAATCATTCGATAGATTTTTCAGTAGGTAAATAAGATTTCACACTCCAGAGGTAATTCTGAGAAAGTAGTCTTGTGATGCAGTTTGTCACTGTACTCGTGGGACCTTATCAAAGACTYCGAACATCACGCTCATTAACAAGAGGCGGCAGCCCATTTTGGAACGAAGATTTGATGTTTGTCGCTGCTGAGCCTTTCGATGAGATGATGATACTCTTTGTTGAAGAGGTTGTCGGCCCTGGCAAGGTGAAACGCTGGACCTTTTCTTCTCCCGATTATGTTACTGGTATGTGAGCTACATTTATGTGATCTACATTTAAGGCGCTAGTTACGATTCGTAGAAACTGTCATAAGTATTGGTTGGATTAAGTGCTTCACTTAAGCAGAACGTACTGCTTTACGTGTTAGCTCTGCAAAGTGTAATCTCTGAACCTCTCAGCTTGGGTCCATCATCGCTATTTATGAATGTTCAAGTATGCTTCAAATATTTTTTCCGTTTTGATAGCCAGACGAAAATGGCATATGACAGATCTGTCATAGTTGTGATAATGCCTCTGTCAACGTGCATGCAGTTGGCATTCATGATAAAGCCTTTGTGTTGCACCCACATTCGTGTGACGGGTCCAGCGGCGGGTTGGATGATGTATTCTTTCGTGTCTCCCCTTTTAATAGATATTATGCATAGATTTTCTGTAAGGTGCAGAATTCGTACATTGAAATCCACTTCTGGTATGGTGATGATTCTATAATGCACATGTGGTATTCTATTCGTCGAGCCCTGCCGTCGATTGTGGAGAGGAAATTTAGAGAATTGTATGGCGAGGGTCGATTGCGTGGATTGTACAAGGCCAGTTTGGAAACCTGGGAATCCTGGGTTACGGTGGCGTTGGCTTCGGATTGTAGGCATCCGGATTGGAACTCATACATGACAGTTCTCTGTCTGTCGCTTTTGTTGCATTTTGCTTTGGTCTTCGTTCCAGGCATTTAATTTAGCTCTCGTAAGAGCATATGGTTGGGTGTGAAAGCACGTTTAACAGGTGGAAGTGCAACGTGGTGAGCGACTCAACAGCATGATGGGTCTGGCCACCATCCGCGCTAGTCAATTTTTTGTTTTATGAACAACTCTCCGACATGCTGCATAGGAACAAATTAGGGCTGATGTCTTCTGATGTGAGGAAAGCTCCCGTTGGAGCATAATCGTTCATGACTCTGTGATCCGTCGTTGCTACGTTTAATAGCACGCTACGCTCGGGACCAGGTTCGGGAATCATTAATTGTGCTAGGCAGTTATTATCATCGTGTCGATGTGTTTCTCATGACGTTAGGGCCTCCGTGCGGTTTTTTGGGTTTTGAGTATGAGTAGGTTTGGAGCTTTAGTTTGGTACGCACAGACGAGCAGAGAACTGCAGTTGCAACAATAGGGGAATGGAGACTACAGATTAGTAAGGCTTTTTTGGCGTTTTCCTTCGCAGGTTTTTGTCACTGGGCCAATTTGTGAGTTCCGTGCACGCACTAAATCCCGGAAGCCTGATATCATGGGAGTCTGATATCAAGGGGACCACGATGTTGTCTAATTTTAATGGAAGGTTTCTTTCTTATCTAAATTGGTCTGCTTTAAGCCATATTTGAAGACCACTGTCAGTACTGCGCACGTCGCGGGTTTGATTTGTCGTCACAAGCGGCCCATTGAAGAGATGGAGAGGAGGAATTTTAATGCCACGCGGTTATGCGAAGTTTCTCTCTTGTGAGCCATGGGATGCGCAAGTGTGTTGTCTGGATGTGTGCTGTGTCTCAACGAAGAAGGCCAGCTGCGCTTCAAGTCGAAGCCAGGTAATTTGGTGGATGTAGACGACAGCATGAACAACTGGAATGCCTCGGAAAACACTCTTTTGTTGCAGTTTCTGTATGATGAGGATTGGTGTATGTGCACTACGATTGCTCCCCTCAAATCCTTCATAGGGCGTGAAGGCCAACAGCATTTTGGTGGACCTTGAGTATGAAGCGCACCTGGCTAGCTGATTTCGGGGTTGCATGGATGATGAATCCTCCAGCATCGCATGACATGTCTTCAGTGGCCCGGTGAAGAGGAGCTTGAACGATTTGTCCATCCATGGCTCTCCTTTCCAGCTGTGGGTAGTGGATTACTTGGAGATTTGAGTTATGTTGATCCATCATGCATGCTTGATCGTAATATATTGCAATGGGCGATTTCTGCAGCAATCTCATGGTGTGACTTGTTGGGATATCTGCTGGGTGCAGACTGCAGAGTACTTGTTTGGAACCCAGAAATTTGATAACTAGAGCTTTGGTGTTGGCGACTGGAAAACGTGCTGCGGACCCATTGGAGGGCGTCGATGKAGCGAACTTGGTGCAATGGGTTCATAACCCAGTGCCGGCACCGACAGGGTTTTGTGAGAACCTGTGTTTCAAGTGTACAACGATTTCACAAAATGAGATGGTTCAAGTCTTTTGTGTGTGGGATGTTGTGCACCAAATACACACCTGCAAGTCGTCCCTCTCTGGGTGAGGTGGTGAAAATGCTACGGGACATTCGTGACTCCCAAGTTGGGCATGAATGCTGACTGCAGCAAGGATTGAGGAGGTGAGGAAGGCTTCCTTGAGTTTGATGTAGGTGTATGGCGTTTACCCCAAAGCTAACGTTGCTAGTATTTTTCAGGCCTGAAGCTTCAATTTCTCCTCAATTGGCGTGACCCCAGGTAACGTGTTCTTTTTCTTTGTGGCCTTCCTATTTGTTGTATTAGCAGTTATCCAAAYCTTTTGTGATTGTCACTAAGCAATGTTTGAAAATGTAGAAAGCTATGGTACTGAATGGAAATAAAAAAAAAAGAGTCTGAAAAGCAGTAGTTACATGGTCGACGGCCGTTGTTCCAGTTTTTTTCTGATGTTTAATTGAATTATGGCATGTGATTCTAGGAATTATGGCATATATTTGTCAACTGGAGTTCCAGAATCTTCCATTTCTTGAGGATTATACAGGTCTCAATTAGGTGCAGTTTCTTACTCTTAGTGAAGCCACTGGTWCTGTAGAGCCTCTGACAAGCAATGGTTGGGAACGCAGGGCAGCGTCTATATTCATAACATTCTACCTGGTGGCCGCAATTGTGTTGTACGGTACACCATTTCAAGTGAWAGCCGCGCTGCAGTGCCCTTGAATTTCTTCAAACGGCTTCTCTCCCAGTCCGATCGCAGTTTATCGGCGAGCTCCGGTACCTTTGTAAATATAGGCCCAAGTGCAAGGGTGAGGAAAGCATCCTTTCTTTGTCCACCCAGGCTTCTCCTCTTGGTAGATTTGATCATTGGTTTGTTCACTTATGAACTGCCCCTGCTTAGCTAGAATATCTGTACAAGAACGTCTTCAGAAGAATGGACCATTTAGGAGGTGTTAGGTGGTTATGACATGCCATAATTCCCACTTTTGCAGGTTTGGAAGATGGTGGGAGATTCTTCAACTTCCCGGATTGCCCACCTATATTTACTTCGCAGTGTATTTCCTTTGTGGAAATAATAGTAATGAGGAACTACATCTCTGTTCTTGGAATCTACTGAGAGTCTAAAATCTATCGAGGGTATAATTTCTGATTCCGCATCTATTCTTATGCAATCTTTGGCCTTGTAGATTGCAAGACATGTGCGTTTAAAGTGTCTCAAAGAAACAAGTTTTTTTTCCAGCTTGCTCAACTACATTTTTTGGCTTTGAACCTTTATAACGTATGAATTTTTCTCTATTTGATTTTGAACTTATTTTTTTGTGTGATAAAAAATTGAGTTGAGATTGTAGGATAAAAAATTCAACAAAAATACATTTAATTTTCACTCATCGAAAAATTGTTAAGTAGAAGTAGGTTCAAGATTGAAGGAAAATCTAAATTGTTAATAGACAGCAGTGCCACCGTTGATGGATCTAGCGCTCCTGGTTTACGCCGGAGGGGTTGACCGGACGGAGGAGCAGTGGACGTCTCTTTTGGCTCACGCCGGATTCTCAAATGTCAAGTTTATCTCTCTTCAGCCTCAGGACTGGCTGATTGAAGCTAGCCAGTAAGAGAAGAATTCTTGGTGCGTACTTGGCTGGTCCTGTTCAAAACAAACAGTAAGCCATTTTCCACTTGTAAGTATTAATTGCACACTCTGTAATTACTTCATACTCCCACTATATCTTGAGAATCTCGCATGCTGTGTACATATCTAACTTCACAAGTTCTACTTGTCAAGTTGTGAACACATGTCAGTGCGTTTAGAAGCTCATTTGTCCGCGCAAGGGAATGAAATTTGAGATAGTTGGGTGTAGCAGATGACAGAAGTTGGTAGTATTTCTTACATCTATTCAGGTAGACTCAGCAACATGACTGCTTTGAAATCAGAGGTGAAACTTCATGTAGGAAATAGCAGTATTGACGATTGCTCCATTCTTGTGGTCTAAGTTAGTTTATGAGAGCCGGGAGGCTCAACAAGGTTGTCAGACATATTGCCAAGTGGTTTCCTTGAATCTTGGACGTTCAAATTTGAACTTTTCTAACGGACTCCCGGTTGATCAAAGGATTCACTTGGATAAAAGGGTTATGAGTATATACCGTGTCCTTCTCCAGAACAACTAACGCGAAAGTGACACAGTTTCCCCCAAAATTGGGACTGATACTATTTATGTGTCATGATAAGACAAGAAATAAATATCTACAAGGAGTGAAAAACTACAATAAATAGTGAAATTAGGTTTCCCCTCACTAATTTATCGACATTCCACACTATTTATTGTTACTGTACAAGAATGCATACTTTTGAATTAGTTATTGGTGTAGTTGAAACTCATGAACCTCCATGTGTACAAATGGAAGTATTTGTAGAAGTATTTTTTGATTTTGATGGCTTGTAGAATACCTTTCTTGGGGTAAAGGCAACCTAATTGTATTTAAAGGCTACCTAATTTCACTATTTAGTGTACCTTGTCTGGTCACAGGATGTACTGTAACCTTGGAATTGGTGTTCAGTCCGCATAATCCAGTTTCTTCTCTACAATTCGCCGTTGAAACACTCTTGCTTCTTTCACGTGAGCTCATGGCCATTATCCCTCCTCAACCTCCAACGAGTATTCTCATAACAACCTGCCAAGCCCATAAAACGTCTTCAAATTACGGAGATTTTTCAGTAATATAATCAGGAGACAAACCAAGAAACAGTTGTCGTTTACAAGACTCACGACATTTCTATTGCGATTAATTGTGCCACWTACTTCATCCACACGGTTCTAGCACTCCCTCACAAAAAAGGCTTGGACTCAATCTTTGCCAGGTCTTCTAAGGCTAACAAGGCAGCATGTTTTCTCCTGAGCCCTAACCATCTTGCAGGAACTTGCAGAGCAAATTCTTCATAGAACGATTGACCAAAACAAACGCATAATTTGTAAAACACGCTCTGACCTCTTTAATTTGAGCTTCTCTAAAATGACCTAAATGTATACGAACATAAACCTGCATACTTGTCAGACTATCRTTGACTTMGCACACTTGTCACACATTCAAACAATGTCGGTCATTGTTTTGGGACCCCAAGAACTATCAAGAACCCCTGAAAAGCAGTAACATGAAATCCCGAAAAGCAGTAACATGAAACGCCGTAAAGCAGTACCATGAACCCCTGAAATTTTTTAGTATTGAGTAGGTMATACGGAGACTTTCGTTTGTCCAATTCCGTTTATTTTCGACCAACACTTGCTCCAATGATCTTCAAGACGCCTCTTGGTATTAATTTTCTATGCCTAATCGAAAATTCTTAGTCTGACAAAGGTTTCTTTGATTGTGAAAATTGTAATTCAGATGGGGCCAAATTTTATATCCCGAGAATCGGTGAAGAAGATTGCGGTCAAGGTGAAGAACAACTGAAGAGAAAGTAGTAGCGAAGCCATATTTCGCAAAATTTAAACAAACGGACCTTCCTACTATCAATCTGCAAACACGCAACCAATCTAATAAACTGAAAATACAACTTGCGGAAGGATACAAAACACTGATTCACGAGATTCAAAAAACCTTCCGTCGGAACAACTGGTTTCCGATCAAACAAACCTCATATCCACTTGAAAATCATCCTTCATTCTCTTACGAACATATCAGAAGTTTCCCAGACAAATCTCCACTAGAATCAGGAAAAAGAAGCAAAAGGAGACCATCAGTAGCACAAGAAACCGCAATCCGGGAATCAGAGACAGACAATCTCCCTGTGACTCCTCCACACGAAAGACCCCTACGAACACGAGCTAGACGAGGAGATCCCATTCAAGACTTCGTCAGTATCGATTTCGTTCAAATGGGCTACAAATGGGCTTTCAGCCAACCTACGAACAGTTGAATTTGTGAAGTTCCAGGGGCGTTGGACCTCGTACCGGAAACACAAGTTTCAGAGATTAGCGGGCCGTGTTCATGACGGGCGCCAACGGACCTCCCGGGACGCAGGCGAGCAGCAGCAGCAGAGCCGCCAGCGCAGTCCAGAGAGACGGACCCCCCGACGACGCCTGTCGCGCGCTCGCCACCTCCTCCACCACCGCCCGGCTTTGCTGCGTCAGGGCGGGGATGACCACCACCGTCAAAAGAAGGAACAGAAGAAGCGACAGAATGAAGAAGGGAAGCATTGGGATTCAATTGCGACGTCAGGAGAGGCACGTACTATACAACGCGCGAGCTACAACCGAAATTTGCACTGGCAACAACGAATCTCAGCTCGACTAGCAGCAAATGGAACAGACACAGATTCTTCAAACGAAATGYTGAACATTCACACGCACGCGAGTGCACTCCTTAACGGATCTAACTTAATAATTAACTTCGTGGAGGTGGATTGCAAAAAGCTTGATTTACAAGGATATGCGTGCAATCGTGTTTAGATCGCCGGAATGTTACCCGGCACGCAACACTTGCTGTCGTCGCTTCCAGGAAACKCTGACCAAAGCAACAGTATACCAGCATGGTTCAAATTCTACGAAGGCGTTGGGGTGAAATGATGAATTGGTGAAACCCACCTGGAAACCCACCTGGAAATACACTCATATTGGAACAACTTTTAGAGCACTCAAATCCAATCGCTGGCTCTTTCTAAAGTGGGCCATCCCCCAAAATTGCTCCAACGACGGAAGCTGGCCCGGAGGTGAGGCAAATCCATCCCGCAATTTTTTTATTCTTTTTGGGAGGAAATGGAAAGAAGATTTGCAATTTCAAACCAACAGACTTGCGTCCAGAGCCGCATTACCGAAAGCATGTGAGATCTTAATTCTTCCTGGCAATGATCTGAATTGTGTATCGAGCAGTAGCTGATTTTGGAAGAAGCTATGCTACGTTTTGGAAACGGAGAGCAGCGGACCATGGAAACGGGACACCGACTGGCAGCCCATTTCCGGGTAAAGCGGGAAAAGTTTGTAAGTTGGATGAGAATAACAATTATAGTTTAGGTAGCTTGAAAATAGTAAGAACCATACAATATTGAATTTTATCTAAAATACTATAAACACCATAACCCTTTACTTCCTAAGAAGCCCAAATCGGGTGTCATGTTTTTTTAAGCAATTTTGAGGAGTTTATATGGAGATTCTCATTTATTTTAATAATTGTTTATTTGAGCCAATGCATGCAATGTTCTTCATTCAAGTTAATGATTTAATAAAAAAATCCAATTAGATTATACTTTCTACAATATGATCAATCAAAGTCTACAACTTAAAATCATGAATTCTTAGGAAGTAAAGGGTTAATGCACCTCACAAATTTGCAAATTTGTTAATTTGTGCAAGTAAAAGTTATTAGAGTAGGGCATAGTAATTGAATTAGCTTTTGTAGCAATCAATTTTTCAAGTTATTATTTTTTCTTATGTTGGTTATGCAAATCTTTGACATGTCTTGTAGTCTAATCTTACAATTTAAACCTTGGACTATCACTTTAGTATATTTTCAAAAATCATGTTAACTAGGAAATTATCTAAACCTAAAATACGCATACTTTGTCAACATTGACATGATAATACGTACCCATTTGTCATACATAGTGGTCAACTTACCCATTTCAAAGAAGATTTTGAAAACAATCAATAGTAATATTATTCACCACATTTCGTTTCTAAGAAAAAATTTAATTCTTGATACTAGAATTAAAAGTAGTAAAATAAAATTGACAAACCATCATCATCATGACAATATCTCCTTCAAAATATCTATTCCATCAATTGATTTCTATAGAGCATTTATATGTCTTTCCATTGAATGATAAATTATTCCATCTTCTTTTAGATCAATGAATATTAATTGATTGAATTGACATTTTCTAAACATTCATCATCGACTATAGTAGTTTAGAACATTTATAGAATTTAGTTTATATACACATCTTGAAATCTAGGATGAAATATTATCCATCCAATTGTTATCCTCAACTGTACATTCTATTGGTTAGTCAGATTTCTATTAGCTTAAATTAGTGCATTCCTTCCATTGTTGTATAATCATCTCTTACAAGATACATCAAACATTTGAAATATTCATATTCTTATATTTAGAAGACCTTAACCCCTTAATGCATTAGGCATCAAATTCTAGTATCAACAAACTTTTAAGTTCAATAAAACCTTATTAAGTTATTATTTTTAGTGGTTTTTATCGATGAAGGCCTTGCAAAGTCTAGTTTAATATCAGAAATTTGGTTTTGAAAATGAATGATTAGGATTTTTCTATTCAAGATTTGGTATTCATTGCAAATCTTGATTTATAGTGTTGAGGGCTCTTGGAATTGATAATACGTTAGATCTTGGAGAAAAAATCACATCAAAAATTCAATTAAAAAAATTGTAGATCAAATTTTGAGAAGTCATAAATTGATCGGGGGTTTGCATTTTATGTCCTTTAATCTCGTATTTTTTTGATGACCTCAATTTCAAATTTAAGAGGATTAAAAGACTGCAAATCACTTTCACAATTTTAACACCCTCATCATCAAACGTTATAATCCTTCAATCCATAAGTGAAATTGTTTGTAATTTCTTTTCCCATGTGATCTCTAACCCATGTCTAGTTTGAATTTATATGGTTACAATTTTTTTTTAAATCATCAAATATTGATCTTTAGAGCAAATTTCAAGAAGCTAAAACAAAACTAGATTAAGATCTTTTCCCTACAAATAAGCCAATAATTACATACCCGTGTAACACTCTTTTGTTCCTACAAGTGACAACTCTAGAGCATAATTATGCAACCGTGCAAACCGGTTGTTATGAATTGTAACAAGCATCTACACAACTTCAACTTCCTCAGGGTAGCTTTTGTGAATGCAAAGCCTCCTCTCCGTCAACAAGAACAGTAATAGAAGGTGATAAATTGCAAACACGCTGCACAGGAAATAAGAGGAATACCGGTATATTCAAATGGTTGTTGTGCTCCACCAGTGCTTATGGTGTCCAATGAGAACAAGACTCAACAAACGGTGCACAGTTGCAACCGGATGTGAGAAAGGGATTCTCGCAATCAAGGTCTATCCCCAAGGACTCTGCCACGCCCAAGAAGCGGTTTAGTGTGGCGGGCAAAAGAGTAGGTCGCCGTGACAACACGAAGAACGCTTGCTGGATGTTCCCCAGCACATGATTCTCTGTGCACGAGTACACGAGCGCTGCTTCGTAGCCTTTGCTTGGTAAGCCTTCCAACGCTATAATGTTATACGGCGCCGTCACTCCCAAGATGGAGAACTGCACATCATCAGACACAAATAACTGCAATTAGACCATTTCATGAACCATAAACTCTCGACATCAGCTCCTCATGCCTTACGGGTCATCCGCAATTCCTAGGAAAATGCGAGTAGGGAATCTGGAGTTCAATGATCCTCTCAAATTTTCARAAATCAGATTTGGTCATGGAACACTCTCATTTACTCTGTACTTAACGTAGACAATCCAGAACACACGCGATAACTTGGTTCGCAATTGTTTGATTCTTAGAACACATGCGAYATGATTCTGCATTTGTTCATTTCTGACGTGCAGAGTTTCGGCACTACATGACTATCGACATTACTGATTCTCGAATTACTGAGTGACCTAATTGTCAATATTGTAGCTACAATATTGACAGTGGCATGATTGCACGCTCAACGAATTTTTTCTTGTAAGGATCAATTTTCCAGATTTTGGGGGTGAGATTCAAGCCAACCTCTAATCTYCCTTTGTTGGTGACGTTCTGAGTGCCAACTCCAGGCAAACTCCACGAGATGTTCCGGTAGGGCACGCTTGTATCAGCGACCAAAACCTGTGCAGCAGTGCCCATGGCTCGTAGACTCGCTTTCATTCGATCTGCTCGCAGCAGTATGTTTTGTTCTGCGGCTCCGATTAGGGCTGATGCTTCCGTTACGTCCACTGTACTCACAAATTCACCAGCTAGGAGGAGCTTCACCACCACCTGGCTCACATTGCAATATCACCAGGAGCTTCAGAACTGAACAAGAACCCTAATTTAGGGAACCCCACCTATATGCGACAATTGAGGCAGATCAGAGGTCAAATTGAAGAGAGGGAATTGAGTTTTGAGGGTTATAGACATCGATTTTGACCACTTGGCTTCATTGGGAATTAGCAAACAAAACGAAAAAAGACAGTAATTTGAGCACAGCGGTTCATTAATGAAACACATACCCCAAAATCACTCTGGGGCTGTTCATGATTGGACAACTACAGGAACAAAGTCGTCACAGAACGTGGAGAACATCTAAAAGTCAACACAACAAGTCAGGCAATACAACCCTCATTGCACCAGATATTGTCATTCGTGAACATCAGCATTTCAGTCTGAACTGCGGTTTTCATTCCCCCTTTTGTCCATTCACAACTAAAATATATCTATTACAATTAGGTGATATAAGATGCTACCAAAGTGTAATGTGAGACTCACGGACATTAATTATGTTTTCTTCAACTTGATAGTTGATGATTCAATCTTCTGAAGAATGATTACACATTAGGGTTTCGCAGACATGTCTTAATATAGAGCTGAGTCAAAATTAGAAATTCATAAGCATTTTGAGTTTGAGACGAGAGAGGAGAGACGAGAGAGGAGACGAGAGAGACGTGTGTCACGCACTTGCCCGAGAAGACTCCTCGCAGTGGCCATCTCAACGACGAACATCGCAAGCGTGTCGACATGCTTGCAGATTTCAATGATCTCCAGTTTGATCTGCTCCACGTTGGCCGTCGTGCTGTTGTTCCCTGCGCTGAGGTATCCATCCAGTTTCTGAATGGTCTGCACATGCTCAGCCATCATAGTGAACTCCTTGGAGATGCTGCTTCCAGAGCCCTCAATCTTTTGCGCAACATCGTCGAGAATCGTCGCCTGATCGGGAAGCTCCTTGCCCACAATGGAGGCGATTCTCCGAAGCTCGCTGACGGACTGCATCATTCCACTCGGAGGCCCCAGGTACGCGCACACGTCGCGAGCGCTCATGCACACATCCTTGGTGCCCGTGCTGATGCTGGTGACGCCCAATGTGGCCACGGATCCCAGGGAGCGTCTCCCRCTGTTCACGACGGCGACCGAGGTCGTGGCGTTGGAAACCTGCAGTGTGTAATTGGCTTGCAGGCAGTCTAATCCGGCCTCCGACAAGAGCTTGAACTGGGCGGTGCTTCCGAGCTCGTACCACACACCCGCGTACGATGCTGTGTCGATGATGTCGAAGGTCGAAACCTCGGGACACGACCCGCTGGTGTTGTAGTTTGCGATCGCTTTCGCGCAGAATGAACCCTGATTGGCATCCCCGTGATTTTCTGCGATCTGGATTGCAAGGAAAAAAATGAAGGTGAATGTCGTCCCCTTCATTTTTCCATCAATTTTAGAACCTCGTCAGAGATCTCTGCAAAGGCAGTATTGTTCGTTGCGACTCTTTTGAGAGATGAATAACCCTATTCTGAAGCCCATGATTGACCGTTGGAAATGCCAGACTACCGGTACTGCTAAACTGGTTCTAAACTGCCGCTCTCTTCACGGCGATGATTGTTGCGGACATATCGCTAGCGATATTATTAAATGCATGGAGATCAATTGAAGGCACGTGACACAATCGGTTCGTAACTTACCATATGTGTTCATCTGCAATGAAGATTGGTTTTTGTAACGGTTATTGCAGCCGTTTCACAACAACTGGAAGTAGTGACATTCATTTGGCTTGATTTCTTGGATTGTCGATCCTGCGATATATTACAAATCTTGATGACCAATATGGTGTGTAATTCTTCCCAGATAAAAAACCCAGTTGCCATGGTTGTCGTGTCGTGTCAGTCCTCGCAGTGACTGTCATTGGTCGTTTGTATCGCTGCGATCCTCATGGGTTGTATGTTATCAAAAGAAAAAAACCCTGGAATGGAGTCCTCCCCTTTCCTGCATTTGTGACACCTTATTGATCACCCATGGGGTGTTGGTTGGTAATGGGTGGCTCCACCTTAGTGCATTCATGTATAGTAGTAATAAATATTTCTGTAGTCTGGAATGTTGAGAAATTAGTGAGGAAAAACCTAATTTCACTATTTAGTGTTGAGCATGGCTACCATTAAATGTTTTTTGGGGCATTTACAAGATTGTGGGTTTCGGGGCTGTGAGAATGCATTGGGAACTCTGGGAACCCTTCCAAGTAGGTGGTCTGACGTGGCCAAGAGACTGCCACGTCAGATAATATTAATTAATTAATTTTTTAAATAATTATTAAATAATTCTAAAATAATTTTTTGCAAGAAAAATAATTTTTAAAATCAATATCCGGTTTCATTATACTTTCTTACATTTTAATTTTAATTTTTTTTAAAATTTTAAAATTCAAAATTTCAGACCAGCAGTTGTTGGGTCCTTGCCCAGGGAATAGTTTCGGGGAACAACCCCAATATTGTGTTCTACGGGGCTGAAAAACATCTAATGTGTTACACACCCAACTTGGCATGCTTAAATTTTTCATCTAATTTTGAAGGGCCTTCAATTTCCTTATTCCTCACTATTGCTCACCAAACACTACCTATAAATAGTAGAAAAACCACTCATCAAGCAAAATTAAGGATGATGCAACTAATCTTAGGATAAATAGTGATTTCATAGAAAATATTACATTAGCACATATCACATGTCCATAACTCTATTTTCATCCACAATCTGACAATTTTGTCCAAGATTTTTTTTTTTATTTTTTTATTTTTAGCAAAAAAATTCACAACTTTTTGCCATTTTTTAGCCAA
Source organism: Pleurozium schreberi (assembly GCA_006891605.1). Classification (NCBI taxonomy): domain Eukaryota; kingdom Viridiplantae; phylum Streptophyta; class Bryopsida; order Hypnales; family Hylocomiaceae; genus Pleurozium; species Pleurozium schreberi. Next base: position 135,684 of record VACF01002240.1, read on the forward strand.
ATTAATTTTTTCTAGAACAATCTTACACCGAAAAGCGAAAAAAAAAAAGCCCCATTGCCATCATATCACTCTCTGTACATCTCCCAAATCAATAAATACATATTAATTTTGAACTAAAGATTTTAAAACCTTTACCAAAAAAAATTTGACCCTTCATAACTATTGCATCTAGTATCCAAATGTCACATTTCTTGAAACCTCCTTTTGCATACCAACAAGAAACTATGAAAATTTGACCAGTTTAATTATAGTGACTAGGCAAAGTAGCAAAAAGTGGTGGTTTGTGGATTGCTCACTGTAACATGGGTACATCCAAAAGCGCCACAAATTGGTATTGTGTCTTATTACTATTATTAGGAAAGAAATTGGAAAGAATTTAACCACTAAGAGATGCACCCAAAAATACTTCACAAAGAAAACAAAGCATATATGCCACATGGAAAACTCCCATTCAAAAATCAAGAACGTAAAAGATAGCCTATTTCCCAACTCTTCTATTCACGGCCACAATTTTCTTAAACTCCTCTCTTTTTATTCTCATTTTGATACGTCTATTGTCACAAGCTACCTTGGCATAGTGTTAGAATGAAAAAGTGGACCTTGACATCCACAATTTCAAGTTTGATTGTGCAGGTAAGGTTTAAGTGACACAAAAGGCATAAACAGCATGACCAAATGTGAGATTTGCGAATGCGCTAAGTGTTATAGCTGAAATGCCTTCTCCAAAATAGATGCACCCATTGCTAATTGAGACGCCTCCGCTCATGGAAGCAGTGACGTTGTAATGCCATAAAACCTTGCCTGACTTTGAGTCCAATGCATACACCGTTCCGTTTGGTGATCCCAAAGTGGCCGTGAGTAAGAAAGCAACAATTGTGTTTCGCAGTAAGAGGAGATTCCCAAACAAAACTTGAAAACTCTTTGGGAGGTCTAGTATTTGTGACTGTAAGAATTCGAAGTTCCGAATCAATGAATCTCAAAATGGACAAAAAGAAGATCATTATGAATCTGGCCGTTGAATTTGTGCACAGCAACAGCCCTAGTGATGCATTCTGTAACTCAAATTGGCGCAGTCAATATTCCTACGTACTTCAGTGTGCTGAGTGTGTAATATCCTAAACAGACGAGGGTACTGAATGATATGCTTCTCCTCAACTGTGGCAACTGAAAGGTCTGAAATCACTAGGACAGCCGGTACGTTTTGACTCGAGTTTTGCGAAATTGATCACGTGCATATAAGCTTATTATAAAACGGAGGGAAATCAGTAATAAGAAGAAAAACAATCCTACTGGTTAAGTAAGTATCGTGTCTTTCAGAGTGCCCAATATGTGACATTCAAGTACCCAAGGCGGCTGTGAAAATTAGGATTTTCAAAATCTCGAAAGACTAGGCCAGGATTCGATCCGAGACCTCAGTTGAACAACTGAAACGGCGTCAGTATCACAGAAGTCTTCCATTTTTGCCATTTTAATGCATTTCGCGTCAAAACGAAATGGACCAAAATTTCTCAAATAAACAAAATTGATGGAAGTCCACCACATAAAACAGAGATGCTCTCTGTGGAGAACAACAGGGACATTTCCAGCGAGTGTTGAAGTGATATTGAAGAGCAAGAAAGGTATGTTGCAAACATCATCCAAGCACACCGGAACTAAGTTACTTCCTTGTCAAGTGGTGTAAGCTTACCTCTGCCTCAGCAAATGTCTCCAGGGAGTGTGCACGGAGATGGTAAGAGCTCCAGTACAAAGTGGTGAGAAGAAATATGCAGGCTAGCTCTCCATGTGTCGCCATGGCCAAGGAACTCCAAAACCTTTGAAACACAAACTCAAGGCTCTGTCAAGGCTCATGTATAACAAGAAGCTAATTACCAGTTTCACCACTTTTTAATTTGGTATACTTGAAAATCAGTCCATGATGAGATGCTAAATATTCACCTTTGCTTCAGCCGCGACAGTTCAAATAGATTTCTCAAGCTTCAGAGCATGCATGAGTATCGTGTGTCAACGACGATTAGAATATGCCAGCGTTTGAAGTTGTGACAAGAAAGTGCGCTACAGCAGTCTAGAGGATAACTTAGTATGACGGGTGCAGAGGAGGTTTCAGACGTCACGTTGTCCTAAAGAGGGCTGATAAAAGTGCAAAGGGATGAGAAACTTGGGCTCATGAATTTCATTCGAAGTTACCTTGAACTTGAGTTGGTGGCAGCATCTATTGCACTGGGCCCGTATCTGCATCCAAGTACCATCACCGATAGCGCTTGGCAAATTGAATGATAGTGTAGCAAGCAACATGCTTGAGTGGCAAATTTGGATGCCAACGTATTTGAGTAAGTTATGCTTTGTTGGTCTCCAAAGTTCTTAGAAGCGCCTCTCTTGTTGCATTTGCTATTATGGTGCTGACACCATCCATACGTGGGCCATACTGCCATACTGTACTGCTGGTTGACTATCACGGGACCTCGTGCGAATCCCTGTTCAGTCTCTATCCCTTCAAATGAGGCTGTYTTGTTTTGTTTGTTGAGATTTCCGGAACAATAGCGATCCGCACAAGCGGCTGCTGCTCCTGAGGATGAAGTAGTTTCCCATTGACTAGGTTTCAGCGAAGCCAGGACTGAGAGCATCCCCACCCGACTTGCATTTTGGATGACTTGTATGAAATGGCCTGCAAAACTGCCCCCACCCGCCTGGCATTTCAGATGACTGGTTAACTAGAGCTGCCTGCAAACGCACTCCGGTTGGCAAACGGAGGTCATTTTGCCAGTCAGCTCTTGGCCTGCAAAACAACTTGCGACAAACTTGGATTGACTTTCCGCAAGTTCAGGTTGCATTAGCGTTTCCCCACCAACACTACTAGAAAATCTGCGTCCAAATCAATAGATTTTCAACAAAAAAGTGTTGATTTCTTTTGTTAATTAGGACGTGTCACTACCAAAAAACAGTGTCTAAATCAACAAAAGACCAACACTTATTATGTCACTGATTCAGGTACTAGATTGACCACATTAACATGTAGGTGTTAACTTATGAAAGTGTTCAACAAAAACACAACATAAATGTGTTGATTTGCGTACTTTGTTTATGTTGATTTGAACAGTATATATTTTTTGCCAAAAGAAGCTGACTATTTTTACATGGAATGGCTAATGACTTATCAAACATGATTGCTAGATATACTTGTCCTATTTTTGGTCCTTTTGACAACTAATAAGTATTTTCGTGCTTGTAACTTTTGCACCGTTTGTCCAAATTCTATGAAATTCAAAATAAAAGTACATGAAAAAAACCATTCTCCAATTTTAAATCATCCTCCAATTGGATGCGTACGTACTACGGTCATTTAGAGGTGTTGGTCCTATTTTTGACCCAAAAATGCAAATTTGAAGCTGTAGATTGAAATGCGTGGATTTCTTTTGAAGTGGAAAAATCTCACATAGATATTTTCTAAAATAATATACAATCTACCTTTCACATGTCCTCAAAGTGTAAACTTAGCATGTTAAAACTAATCCCTGGACTGCTTTTTGTGCTAAATAGTGCTTAATTGAATGACTATTGTGACATTTTGGATGAATATTGTTTTGGCGCCTTCACGAATTCATCCAAATTCAAACTTCGATGCCGTGCAGAGCCGTTTCTCTTTCGCTGAGTTCTGGCGCGTGACCTCGCTCTTTCCTTGAACTGGCAGAGCTATTTAGGCTTTGTGATCACGGTTAGGGTTTCTCCTTGCCTGACATCCTACTGTTGTTCCCTTCTCACTAAATTTTGTGGAGAATGTTGTTAGAGTTTTGGACTACTGAGACTTGTGAAAGTTTGGCGCAACCACATTGAAGGACACGCTTTTTTAATTTTACTAGGGTTTAGGAGAAGCGTGAAGGAATTTGAGCTGTGTGTACTTGGGGAGAACTATGGCGCGATTGTAGGTTTAGGGTATTGTTGCGGTTTTAGGACGTCTCCAGTTGCTTAAGGGTTGCCGCAAACACATTCAAGTGCAGAATTTCAGATTTTAACGTAATCCTACGCTAGGGTGCATTTAGGTGCTGGTCCTCACGCATGTCTGTTGCATGTGCATTGCTATTGTGGCACCGTCGCTGTTCCTGTTGCTTCTGGCAGCATCGTTGTTGTTCCTGTTGGCGCTGGTGTTGGCAGTTTAAGGTTTCAGCTATGTTCAATCCAATGCTCTGTGTCTTCCCAAGTTCTGGGGATGGAATAACTGATGTAGTGTGGATCCATGGGTGCATTTTTAGAACCTTCACTTTTGAAATGGCTGAATCTGAACTTCAAAGGGGACTTGTCGAAGAAGACGGTTACCTGGCTTGGTCCACAAAGAAGAGGAAGGCGTTTGCATGGGAGCAAACACGGCGATGTCGAGCAAGAAGAAAGGCCGGTTTGGTTGAARAAGAAGAACTAGCACCTACAGGGAGAATTGAACAGGGAGAATGTCAAAGACTTGAACATTGTGCCTCTAGGTCCAATAGAATTAGCCAAGACATTGCTAGGGAGATTGCAGAGTTTGCCTCTTCCTGCTTGGAAGAATACAGTGTTAAAATTCAGCACCTTACTATGCAAAAGTTTTTGGGTCACAGTTATATGAAAGACATGATTCCACCATTCTTGAGTAACTTGAAATCTATCAAATTGCAACAGAATGTTGTTTCTAGTGTAAGAGAGGGTATGAGAGAACATTTGGTTGGGGTGAAGCCATCAAAGATTGCAATGGCTAAAGATATCTTGTGCACCTTTGCTTCATCTTCAGTGGTTGGAAGTGGTTGGGGGTTGGCTGTTGTGTTGGGGGTGGACAGGAGAAACATATTGAAGGCGCGGGCTAGACGGCTTGTTTTGGATACCGCAAACGATGCTTTCTGGCTGCATCATCGCCGAAAAACTCGTAGCGATTCCCTCGTAGAGAATGTGAAGGCCGCAATGGAGCATTGGTGGGCTACTGAGACCATAGTGTCTTCAAATCGGAAGGATATTGTAAGTTTCCATGAAGGTCTGAGACAATGGATTTCACATCCAACACATTTCCTTCAGTGTTCACAGGTATTGCCTTACTTTTAGTTCTCACTATTGTAATTTGATGCTAAATGTTGTCCTTGCAATGTACTGTTGTTGCTGCTGCACTTTATGAAACTTCTGTGTTGGAAGTGGGGTGCTTTGGCCATCACCCGTTAGTCTTTTCTGCTTACAATGCCAATGCGATTAGAAAGTTCACTGCCTTTATCTTGCTTACGTGCTGAAGGTTGCATACTTAAGATACTTAGATCCATTTGTTGCTTGTGCTCACAGTGAATGTCAGCGCACAAATATTGTTGCTGTGCTAAAAGTGCACTATGGCTTGTGCTTAGGGTGCTTCAGCTATATCCCTTTCTTTTGCCTTGTTTTTGTGCTGAAAAGGGTGTGCTTTAGATACTTGAAATCATTTGTTAGTTTTGATGCGCTGAGTGGTGTGATTAGGGTGCTGGATTGCTTGTGGCCTTATGGTTCAAGTACTTTACTGGACTCCTACTTTGGATTGAAGGTGCTTAGGGTGCTGGATTGCTTAGGGTATTGGTGGCTTGTGGATTTATGGTTCAAGTACTTTTACTGGACTCCTACTTTGGTATTGAAGGTGCTTAGGGTGTTGGATTGCTTAGGGTGCTGGATTGCTTGTGG